>JAHPZR010053615.1:0-27500 GCA_019787425.1 Platygyra sinensis | reverse complement strand
TACCACCACCCCCTTCCCCTTGATCTTTGCTTGATCATTCAAGGTTAAGGGGGGAGAAACTTAACTACAAGTCTGTTGCTAAATAATCTCAAAACCCTTTTTTTGGCTCCTGAAGTCCAATGAGCATCAAAGTTTACCGTGTTTGTTCGATTTACGCTTCCTTTTTTTAAATCCTCTTAAAGATCTATAATTTTCGAAATATTGTACATTCCCTCAAACGCATACCACTAGTTGTAGATAATGCCGTGTTTTAACAAAACGTATTGTTATATTTCGAAAACGATCCACTCAGTCCGAGTTTTGAGACGATTTCTATTGTGGTCACGTGACATACCAAATATGGGCGCGGTTCGAAACATTTAAAGGAAACGTGAATCGAACAAACACGGTAAACTTTGATGCCCACTGGACTTCAGGGGCCAAAAAAAGGAGGTTTTGAGATTTCCTTAGCAACAGACTTGTAGTTAAATTTCTCCCCCCTTAAAAATTTCAAAGTTCTGACAAATGCTCTGGGCTTACTTTTGTTCAGATTTATTGATGTCATTTTTGTCAAGGGGAATGGGTTTTCATCGTTCTTTTTTTTAATTTTTCGGGCAAAATGTCAGCAGTTTAATTGCGCTCAACTATCGTGTTCAAAACCTTTTCTAGGATCGGAGAGTAGGTTGATATTGTCATCAAAGAAAATACGTGTCATTTTATCTTACCTACGTAAGGATAACGCGAGGAAAACTATTGTGAGTGAAACGATTTGTAGTTCACAAGCTCTGAGAGACTTCTCATTAGAACGAATGTCTTGTAAATGTGAAAACAAGGCAAACACGTTAAGATAGAAATCAGTCCGTGTGAGTAACTAAGAGCGAGTCTGCGCGGGCGAAGTGATCCTGCGGCGAAGGCCTGGTGGAGAAGCACCGCTCTTGCGTGTACTCTGCTCGCAGGCACTGACAGGTTTTTTTTTTCACGCAGGGCATGCGTCCAGACCAAGGAATTCCTAAGGTGGTCGTCTTACTCACTGATGGCTACTCTAATGGACGCGCCGTGGCCGACCCCGCCAATCAACTTCGTAACCTGGGTGTTAATATCTTTTCCATTGGTGTTGGCAGTTACGTCAACCCTGCAGAACTAAACCTCATTGCCACAGATCCTGATAGCACTCACGTGTTTCGAATGAGCAGTTTTAATGACTTGGCTGGCTGGGTAGACAAGCTCAGTGCTGTGTCGTGTGATGGTAAGTGATACAATTTGGACGTGGATCACATTCCTTTTTAATCTTCCATACGTCGTCTTCTCCTTTTTTTTATGCATCTCTTTGCTTAGTTTGTTCTATCTTATCCCACCAAGTTATTTAACTAGTTCTCCGGCTCAGGCTTCCGTGGATTTCAAAGGTATTTTATGACTAACCCAGAGGAGTGACGTCACAAATAACAATTAAAGAGATATCGGACTACGAGCGATGCAGTTTGTCCATTTCGTAAACGGTCGATGCCATTTTCGCGACATTTAAAAAATTTAAATAATCAAGAAATTTTTATCTGCTAAATAAAGGAAAAAAGAATATATGTACAGTAACTAACCACCCGTCATCGAACCTGGAACCTCTGTTTCCTAACATCTCTCATATACCACTACACTACCAGGTTGATCGTCAAACTGTCGCATAATTTAATTATAAAAACGTGACTTTCTTAAGTGTTAATGATAGAGCTTCCCCAACCTACGAATAAAAGCTAACCGCAAGCCAACTAGTGTGAATATGAACAGTTAAGCATTTTGTGAGTGTGTTTTACTCCATCAACAAATTATGACCAGTTTCTACCATGTCCAGGCGTAAACTAAAGCAGATATGACATCGTCTATTCTGAAAGGCTTGGTTACCAATTATGGCATCGACCGTTAAAATGGCATCGACTGTACGAAAAAGAAGTTAGCATAGGCGATCCTGTCGTGTTTTCTTTAGTTTCGTTGCCCATCTCCCCGCCATAGTCCCATTTACATTTTATTATATTCTTAAATTTCTTATAAATATCAAAAATACTAATTCCACCCTTGTTATTTTCATCCTAGAGGGTGCCTCAATCTCTTCCTGTGACGATACAATCACGACTGTTGAGAGTGACACGTTTAAATATTTCAGAACTAAGTTCACTACAGTGGCGAAAAACAGAATATCTGTTGAAGTCAGGGATATCGAAGGTGAGTTTCTTATCACAAGTGCATCAAGCTCTTTCCTCAGTGGTGGACGAAAGTTCTTGGGACATCGATGTAATGCAACGGATTTGCGAGCAAACTCTGTTTTTCAATTCCAGAAGCGTTGAACTTAATGGCAATTTTTCTTACATTTTTACAGGAGTCTCTCATCTCTACGCATCGTTAACCAGCACTAACCCAGGCCCCATGGATCCTGCCTCGTCCAAAAATGAAAGCGATGTCTCTCCTCGTGCCATTTCTCTGTCTCTATCGCAATCTAACAAGGTGAGTCACCCAATGAAAGAGTTACTCTCTCTAACTGATTTTGCTTAAGTTTCGAATAATTCAACTTCATTGATTAACTGTAACTTGTTAAAACAGTGTAATCTCGAAACGCCTCTAAGATTATCAACGTTAAAACGAAGGGGTAAAGGCTGCATACAAGCCAAGTGGCCCATCAGACCATAGTTTTATCCTGGATTCTGTAACATGAAACGACTTGGAGTATTTCTTCTCTCCCCTGGATGGGATGCAAGTCCATCGCAGGGTTACACCCAGCATCAAATAAGCCGGTAACCTTAACCTGGCACTGTACGAAATTTTAAAGCATAGAGTGTTTGCATTGCCAAAATAAAATAGAAAACCATTCAGTGGGTAAGGTCAATAGACTGTGATATTACAGAAAATAAATAAAGAAGACAGTTCTCCGTGTGTTTCTCCAGGTATTAGACATTCTTCGAAATTTTCCGCGCAAACATACAGAGCCTAGTGATATAGAGCCGCCGCCATGTTAGTGTTCTGCTGTGGTACTCCCAATATGGAGGCCGGAAATAGTGTTAACATCTGGAACTCACTTTGGTTATCTGAGACAATAAATATCTGCACCGAACAAATAAACTTTTTAAATAAGCACTTTTCCAAATACGAAAACGTCTTAAATGGCTAAAAATCACAAGATAAATACATAGTTTTCGACAAACGCAATCGTACCTTCTTTGTCACGCACCGTCATAACTTCGAAATTCAACCAAGGGTCCTATTGAGCTGGAAAGTTGTAAACAGGCATAACTTAGTACCTCTTACGGCCTGATGAGGATAAAAACGTTGGTGGCTCTTTAATTTTGGATTTAAGAATTAAATGTTGTCACGTGAAAACGCTCTGGTTTTTGCCGTTTTGTCTTGGTCTTCTTCATATCTGCAAGCTGATTTGCCAGCAACAAAAACAGTTGAACTTGAATTTTGTTGACAAATCTATATTTGTTTGTTCACAGATCGTGTATGTCGCCGTCCAAGGCCAACAACAAACCAATAAATTCAAGCTGTCCATGTGGGATGCCCTCTTTACGCAAGACACTTACGTGACCAGTGTCACAGAAGAACAGTCCGCACCTGTCACGGTGCTAGATAAAACCTCACACCATACTCTTACAAGTACGCATGCTTAATAATGTTATGAAAGTGGGACAGTCACGCTCCATCCGGATAGTTTCCTCGGACGGGCTCTATGGGCTGATAGTGTCTCTCCACACAGGGAGCAGAGGAGTCCTATTTGATCGTATTTCCCGTTAATTTCACACAAAATTGTCACGCAGATCTATCTGTTGTTGATTCAACTCACTCTATGTGATCGAAATGTAAACATGCGATCGTGTTACGCATCTGTTGAAATCCTATCCGCTTAAATGGTCGTCGCCGAAAACGACGATTCCGTAAAGCGAAGCTTTCCGTACGAGGTACCAACTAGTGATAGACCGCAGTCATTAATGTATGTGTCATTCGTCGTAAAGATAGGATACGGATTTCAACAGACGCATGACACGTCCATCACGCACAGTGAGTTGAAACAACAGACAGGTTTGCGCAACAATTGTAAAGTGAATTTCACTGGGACTACGGTCAAATAGGACTCCTCTGCTCCCTGTGTTTCCGAGGATGAACACTATCGCGCCTCGTGATCAATTTAAACCAATAAGAATTGAAGAAATTTAGTGGTGAACTATAACTATAACGAAAAATGGGGAAAGTTTGGGGGAACTCGAAAAAGCTGTGAGAACACGAGCCGCAGGCGAGTGTCCCCACAGCATTTCTCGTGCTCCTAACTTTCCATTCCATATGCCTCAGGCAATCAGATTACATCGCTTGCATTAGTATGCTAGTAGGATTCTATTAATAGCTGCTAGTGTACGATGAAGCCTTGCATTAGTTATACATGTTAGTATAATACATAGCTTTACCTTCCTCATTTATTGATTATATATAAAATACTTTCTGACATGTTCAAATTTCTTACTTATCATCAAATAAGGCTCAAGTACAGCATAACTGAGGGGAACCCAGGATGCTTTACAATTGACCCAAACACTGGAAGAATCAGAACAGCAAAGACATTAGACCGCGAGACACGAGAATCGTACCGCTTAACAATCCTTGGGCAGAACACACAAAAAAGCTGCCACAAAGGTCGCGCTGTTGTTCTTGTCAACGTAGTCGACATTAATGACCATGCGCCCGCCTTTGACCTCGGCCAGTATTCAGCGACAGTACTGGAAGAAAAACCCAGCGGTACCTTTGTTGTCAAGGTTACTGCCACTGACAAAGATACAGGCACCAACGCTCAGCTTAGTTATAGCTTCACGTCAGGAAATGAGGGTAACAAATTCACCATTGACAACACAGGAGAAGTCAGAACCACTCGAGTGTTAAACTTTGAAGACAAAAGTAAATACACTCTGGGAATTAAGGTTCAAGATGGCGGGCAACCTCCAATGAGCGACACTGCGACACTTACAATCATTGTGCAAGATGTAAACGAGCCACCGTACTTTGTGAAACTCTGCGCACGCAACAACACCTGTAAATTTACGGTGGCGGAAAATAACAACCGTAACGCCCAGCTGGGTGTGATACAAGCTCAAGATCCTGACACGAGCTGTAACTCCTTAACTTACAAGATCACCACTGAACAGTCGCAAAACACGAAAGTTTTCGCCATTGGTAATAGTGGACAAATCACAGTTCTTTCAAAATTGGACCGCGAATTTAAATCGCATTACACTGCTGTTATCACGGTGCAGGATTGCGGGAAGCCAGCGCTAAAGGTAACTACACGAATACAAGTCGAGGTTCTTGATGTTAATGACGAGAACCCAAGATTCGCTTTTAAGTCATACAAGGCTTCTGTGCACGAAAACATTGCTGTGGGAAGCACCGTCCTGCAAGTTTCGGCCTCTGGTGAGTCTCTAGTTTACTCTGACTAGTATTGCCTGTTTTATTAATATTAACCGATCGATTTGTGCTTGTTTGTCGCTGTCATGTGTCGGAGGCGTTATGGCCTCATAGTTCCTGCGCTGATTATATTGTCTAGCGGTTCGTTTTCGGCCAGGCCGGAGCCATTGTGTTGTGCTCTTATCAGTCCAGGGGAGGGAGAGGGTTGTAACCCTACGGCTTATCCCTACGGGAAAGTTGAAATACTCCTATTCGCTTCATGCTGCAAAAAATCGAGGTAGCTCCCGGCCTCAATGGGCTAATGAGCTTTATTCAACAGTAGTTTTGAGGATTTTACTCAATGTAGAATGTTTCTTTCAGATGCCGACGCAGGAACTAACTCCGAGCTGTCCTACAGTTTAGAATCTGGCGACGTGAACTCATTTTCAATCGATCAAAAGACTGGCACTATATCTAGTAAAGCGACGTTTGACAGAGAGACAAAGGCGTCGTACAGTCTGACCGTGCGTGTCACTGACCATGGGCAAAGCCCGCTTCACGACACAGCTACAGTGGATATTACAATCTTAGATATCAACGATAACAGCCCTGAAATAAAGAACTTACCGGTAACAGAACAAGTGACCGAGGGGAAGAATGTTGGAGATACTTTGTTCACTGTTTCTGCGATCGATAAGGATCAAGGTTAGTAAACAATAATTTGATGCACGCTGTGCTACTGAGATACTTTGAAGTCTCTTAATCGAAGAGTTTGTTTTAATTTCGATGAGCGTCTTGTACGCACTATTGTTGGTCCAAAACATGAAACATATGAGGCCATTTTGTCAATGTTGGCTAAACGACCGAGGCGGGATGCGAAGGTGTTGTTCTCAAAGAAAACAACGTCTTTGCAACGATATTGCGTAACATTTTTATGTTTGGCCGCTAGTGCTCACAACCAACTGAAAACAACTACTTTTTTGTATCTGCTTAAACTGATGGTGACGCTTGTGAGAAGTTTGAACACTGGAATGTTATGGAGCTCTGTGGTTGATGTTTAACACAGACTTCTCACTTCTTCCAAAGTCCTTTTGTCACGTGATTCCATCAGAGCTCCCACATGATTACATTAAGCTCTGGAAAAACTGTATCCGTTCTCTACCTTTCAAATAATCCGCTATTTTCCAGTTTCGACTTTTTCTCGTTTGTCGTAATGTTTTGGTCTTTCTTACTCACAGAGAGTAATTTTGTGTCTTGCAGGCGTAAATGCCGCTCTGCGATACTACATAGACACAGGGAATGAACAGAATTCGTTCAATCTTGAGGCAAAAACAGGCGCTTTAACTCTCGCCCGCAAACTGGATTACGAAACAAGGTAAGGATGATATGCCATTTTAAAGTGCAGTATGGCCACTCACATCTCAAACAGAGCTTAACATGGGTGCCTGGATTTAGCCCAAGGTGATCACAAGACAGAGATGGGCAAAATGAGGGACACGTCGCCGAAAGGCAGGGGGGGGGGGGGGGGGAGGGAAGAGGTAAAAATTAGATATGACTTGTACGATTGGTTAACTTTAATAGCGTAAGAGGCAAAACCCAAGAGCTTTTACGTGCACAGATAGACGAGTGATGCCTGGTCTGAGGTCTTGAGGGTCCCCATAAAGCTATATGCACTGAGGTGATGAGAGCAGCGCACAGGCAATTTTCAGTACCTTTCATCATGAAAAAAATGGCCCTGAACAAGTCTTCTCGCACGATTAATAACTATAAACCATGGTATAAAAATGAAATTAGAATAATTAGTGAAATTATCTTACCAAGCTGCCGTCTGACCTTCCGGGTCAAGAGGACACGCAAAATATTGAAGACAATGTTAGAACACAACGAATACAAATTGATCTAGACGTACTCGCAAGGAACGGACGTTACAATCAACGCATAGGATAATGACCGAGTCGGGACAAAAAAAAAAAAAACTTTTTGCGAGCCCATATAAGATAATTGAGAATGAGCGAACATTAGGTCCACACGGAAATGTATTTCACCTGCTGTGTGAATTAGTTGAATATATTTAGTTTCTACTGTTTTATGTGAAGCATTCAATAACAGTGCGTTGCTTCAGCAAAAACTCCCGCCATGTAATGCTTACTGTTTTCCCTACAGGAAGAGCTATACACTCAGCATCCGGGTAACAGACAGAGGAAACCCGCCCCTGTCTTCCTCTGCACAGCTTCAAATCCAAGTCCAAGACGAGAACGACAATACGCCAGTGTTTAGCATGCCATCATACCGAGCAACAGTGCAAGAAAATACGGCGATAGGAAAATCTTTCTTTAAGGTATAATGGAAACAAGCTCCAACTGCCCTAACCAAACAAGGTCCTTTTTGTGGCGCGCTTTATCCTTCCTCCGTTTCAGGGAACTCCGGAATTTGAACTGAAATATTTCAGCATTGATGACGTAGCACAACTGTTAGTTTCTAATTGGTTGTTAGTTGCGCGCGAAAATTCAAAATCGAGCAGCATTCAATGAGAAACAGCTCTCTAGGGAAAGAGAGAGTGTTGTGTACTAGAAGAGAAATCTTTCGTTAGTTCTCGTATTTCGTTTTCGTTCAGCGAACTGGAGAACAAGAAAACTTTCTCTAAGAGTCTAATAATTCGTTGACAGAGGGAAACGGTTTGGAAACATGGCAAAATTCTTTGCTGTATGTTTTATGTGGGGGTTGACCATGCACACAACCTGGTAAAATACAAACTGGATTGTTATCTGTTCTCATACAATTAACCAGCAGAAGCATTGGTAATTCATGCATAGTCAGTGAACATGTGCAGGTTCAGGGATCTTTCAACATAAATCTCGCCCTATTTGTTTGCTTATTTGATGTTTACCGGCCTTCCCTGCCACTGAGTTTCCTTTTTTAACCGTGCTGTGCTTTAACTGAATATGTGAGCAACCATTTCCTTTCAGGTAACAGCTACCGATTTAGATTCTGGATCAAACGGAGAAATTTCATATAACATCGCCTATGGCAACACTGGAGATGCTTTTGAAATCGATGGAAAAGGTAATCCTTTGGCAATATTAAGTCCTGTTTTTTATGTTTGTCGTTAAGGGGATAGTTTGTCTCGCAAATTTGTTCCACTCGAACCAACATAGCGTTCATTTCGGTTAGAGAACACTGCGAGAAAAAGAAAGGAAAATCTCTCGTTTATCTCTATAATGAAAATGTAAATTCTCTTTACTCGCGCGTTAATAGAGCGTTTTCACATGACGTCATAGAAGCCACATGACGAACTTCAGCACGGGCTGAAATATTAGCCTCGGCGCCAAATATGAAATTGCGTGCGAAGAGTCTCAAGAGAATCAAAATGGCGCCGAAAACACGAATCGTGAAAATAGGAGCATTGCTTCTATGGCAGTTTGGCCTTTTTGCGGCGCTCGATTTTCAAATTTTTTTGGATGGTAACAGCCTACAAGATGATGGAACTGAAGCGAAACCTGTCTTTGGCTGCATATCTCTCAACTAGAAAGACGTATTTGCAAAGAAAGAGAAGATATTTTTAAGCTCGGCGAGTTCATGTCTTTCATGACAGCTTCGTACTGTTTAACCTTATTTGCATTGATCTCGATGTTCTCATACTCTATCAGACCTTTGAAATTAAAGAGACAATGAATTAGATTCGCTATTTTATCGCCTCAGGAATTCCACTGAAATCGCTTCTGCTTCCTAGCAGCAGCCATATTGTTTCCCGCTTTCAGCCCGGGATGAAATTCCGTTTCGATTTCATGAGATTAGGGACCTTAAGCATCGACAACGAAATGGCACGACGACGACGGACGGAAGTAAAATTTTCCCGCGCAAGGGTTCTGCGCATGTGCGATGTTGTCAAAACGTCGTCTAGCCTTCGTCGACGACTGAATCTCAGCAGATTTTCGTTCTGGTGAAAACGTAAGTAAATAACTAAACTCTTACATGCTGATAAACATCCATCTCCACCTTCCGTTGTAATTTTTTGTATTATTTGCGGACCAGTGGAAGTCAAAAGTTTAACAGTTTAGCGAATTTCAACAAACTAAAATGACTTTTCTTTCAGAAGGATCCGAAACCATGCCAGGCGAGCAAGAACCAGTTTAGCGAACCTATGGATCATGTCCCCATATCTGCATGGGAATGAAAGCCGCTTCAACAGCATACAGAGACCTTTTAGTCCATCACAAACAGAGCGCTGACTACAAGTAATTATGTCAGGGATTTGCAAAACTTCCTTCAGACTTCGTATATCTCGTTTTCCAAAACGAAACTCCATCGAGCTCTTCCAGGTCAAAAAACGCGTACGAATCATACGGAAAGTCGAGGTTTTTCGATGCAAAGAGGTCGTACAGAACATCAAATTCATCATCATCGATAAAACCATCGTTGTGATAAATTAGAAGCAGATTTCGGACGTTTTTGAAGGCCATAGCGAGAGCAACTAGTCCGAGAACCAAAGCTCGTCGGCTCCTCAAAACTAAGAACGAAACCCTCGACCCAATCTTCCTTGGGTTGCGAACGTCGTCGTCGTGCATTTCGTTGTCGATGCTTAAGGTCCCTATTTTTACAGATTTTCAGGCCCGTTTGGCCGGGCTGAAAATCCAAGCCCGGTTTTACAAACCAGACTAGGATTTTCAGCCCGGGCTGAATTGCGCCCCGGGCTGAATCCCTCTTCATGTGTAATCGACAATTTGATTTTAAGAGGATTTGTTTCAGAAGCCGGGCTTAAATTTCAGCCCGGGCTGAAATTCGCCATGTAATCAGGCCCTAAAACAATGAAACGGCGGCCATGTGGGTTTACCAAACCAATCTTGTGGTTTCCCGCTCGGGGCATTTGATTTTTCCAGCATTTGTTCTGTTTATATAGATAGGCATATCAGAGTTGACCTCTCTGATGATGAACAATCTTGTAGTAGTTCAACTCTTTTCTAATGTAAACACTTTCTTTTGTTCCAATAACTTTGCATGGCTGCTGGACACGTGAGTGACTACGCTCTATTTCATTAGCATCTCCTAAAAACTCTTCACTGCTTTTTGCACGAGCTGTTTCCTCCCCCCGGTCGTGTGCGCTGGATGTGAATAAAATTAAGTATGGTTGTTGTTGTTTTTTTTTTCCTAGGCAATCTGCTGATCAAAACCTCGCCTGACTTTGAAAGCAAGACACAATACGACTTGATTGTGAATGCATCGGACAATGGAAACCCCCCAAAATCAGCTTCAGCGCCAGTGAAGGTTACAATTGAAGACGTGAATGACCATGAGCCCGTGTTCAATAAGTCCAGTTACAGCTTTACTGTCAGCGAAGGAGCTGCTTTGAGGGGGAAGGTTGGGGCAGTGTATGCGACAGATATGGACTCGGGACCCAGGGGCAGAGTGGTGTACTCCATCACAGACGGAAATGTCGGCATAGCATTCGCCATTGACGGAAACACAGGTCAGTGCTACCTCAGTTGCAGTACCCAGGATAGAGAACTCCCAGTCAGGTTTACATGAAGTATTAAGTGACTGAAGAACCACATGCAGTATTTTCAAATATCACGAGAGCTCGTGGAATTTTAAGAGCCGGAATTTTACTTAACACTCGTGGTGTAAATTCTTAATTGCACTTCCATTCAAACGATTACCTAGACTAATAATGGTGAACTGTAGACTTGTCTGTCCGCAGGCGTTTACTTTTTTGCCATCTTTACCCAGCCCTCCCCCTTGTATTCCACGCAGTAAATTCTTATGTCGCTAAGCTTGCGATCTCGACGAACTCAAGACAAAATAGAGTGTCTATGGACAGACTGAGTGTGGAAAAATCCATATTATAGCTAAGTGGATACATGCTGTCAATCGCAAGAATTTGTTAAAAAAGTATTTGAAAGATCGCTTATTCCAGACTTCAGTTTAGCTTCTCAAATAGCAGAGTTCATACTGTTTTATAATTGTTTATATATATATATATATATTTCACTTCCTCCCAGGCGTCATCAGTGTCTCATCAACACTCGATAGGGAAAGCAAGGATGTTTATACTCTGAATGTGAAAGCTCGCGATGGTGGAAACCCGTCGAAGGAATCTATCGTGGATGTTAAAATAACGATTACAGACGTCAACGACAACAAACCTCTCTTTGACAAGCCGAGCTATAACCCGTCTATTGACGAGGACGCATCTCCAGGCACGTCTGTCGAAAAGGTGTTCGCTACAGACAACGACATGGGTAAAAATAAGGAGATAACTTATAATATCAAGACCGGTAATGAAGAGGGCAAGTTTAACATGAATGAAAAGACCGGTGAAATTACACTTAATCAGACCCTTGACCACGAGACGAAGGCTTCACACCCTCTCGTTGTGACCGCAACTGATCATGGAAGCCCTCCTTTGACGTCATCGGTTGATGTCATGGTGACAGTTACTGACGTCAATGACAACGCGCCATTGTTTCCAAAGTCACTGTATAATTGCACTGTTGCTGAAAACTTGGCCAGCGGAGTTGCTGTGTGTTACGTCACAGCTAGTGATGCAGACTCTGGTGCGAATGGTCAGCTGCTTTACTCTATCGTAACAGGCGATACTGGCAAAGCGTTCGGGATAAATACGGTAAGACGAGCAGAAATTAAAAAGATCTCAGCGTAAATTTTGAAAAGGTTTCCCTTGTTTTCCTTAAAAATCAAGCAATTCGATGATTTTAGTACCGAAATATTAAACATTTAAATTATAAATTAAAAAAAACCCGCTTTTCTATATTATCCTTTGAAGACTATTTACATCTTTCGTGATTTATGACTATTCGTTCGTATGGATTTTTTAGTATTCCTGTTTGTTCGTTCGTTCGTTGGTCGTTATTCTTAATTCGTTTTTCGTCGTTCCATAGTCGTTAGTTCGTTTTTCTTTGTACGATTTTTTTGGTTTACTTGTTCGTAATTCATTCGCTCGTTCGTCAGTGATCATCGGTCGTTATTCCTTTGTTTCTCGTTCGTCCACTGTCCGTTTTCTGTCACGTGTATCTTCGTTGTCATTATTTATTTGTTGTTAGTAATTTCTTTTATTATTACTCCTCGGCAATCTATTAATAGTTCAAAGCTGTCTTTCCTCAGGGCACAGGAGAAATAACCACTAGTCGTACATTGGACAGAGAGACAATTTCTGTGTACAACTTGACAGTGAAGGCAGAGGACGGGCTGTCTAGAGCTTACAAGTCTTCACTGACTGCTACAACGTCCGTTGTAGTTTATATTCTGGACGAAAATGATAACGGACCGATTTTTAACCAGTCCATGTACACATTTCACGTCCTTGAAAATGCAACGAAGTTACATGTGGTTGGCTCAGTAACAGCTACTGATGAAGACATCGGGCCTAACGGAATGATAACTTATCACATTTCCGCCGGAAATTCCGGTGACAGGTGAGACTGAAGCGGTGATTCTTGACGTCGTAGAATTTTATTTTAGATGTTGTTTTTTTATATTTTTTTTGTAAATACGTGCTCACTAGTTCATTTTCCGCTGAGAATATAGTACGCTTTTCTCTTGACTTAGTTGTTATTTTCTTCTTCCCAGTTTTAAGATCGACCCTTCGTCCGGTGTCATAACAGTTCAGTCAGCACTAGACCGCGAAGTCCAGGCAGAATTTTCTCTTAGAGTGGTAGCGAAGGACTCTGGGACACCTTCGTTGTCGGCCAGCGTCGTTGTCAGGGTGATAATTGATGACGTCAATGATAACGCGCCCGTGTTCAGTCAGCAGATGTTTTATGGTAGCATAAGAGAGGATGCTTCGTCCGGTTCTACGGTCCTTAAGGTAAGCAGATATTCAAGGTCACTACAAAGAGCGGAAACAAGATAATTATGAAATATCAAAAGAGACCAATTATCGATTCCAATGTGGTTGAAGCTCTGGAGTCTTTAGATGAAACCCTAGTGTGTGAGCATTCAAATGAAAGCTATTGAGCAGTACTTTCACGTGGTACTGTTTATTATGCCGTACAAGGTGGTTCTAACTTTAAAGTCTGCGCATGAAACCCTAGTGTGTCACCGTTCAAATGAAAGCTATTGAGTCATACTTTCATGTGGTACTGTTTATTATGCCGTACAAGGTCGTTCTAACTTTAAAGTCTGCGGATGAAACCCTGGTGTGTGACCGTTCAAATGAAAGCTATTGAGCAGTACTTTCATGTGGTACTGTTTGTTATGCTGTACAAGGTGGATCTACCTTTTAAGTCTGTGAATGAAACCCTAGTGTGTGACCATTCAAATGAAAACTATTGAGTAGTACTTTCATGCGGTAGTGTTGCACTGTACTGTTCAAGGTTGTTCTAACTTCTTTAAAAGTCTTTAGTTCAACCCTGGTGTGTGACCATTCAAATGAAAGCTATTTTAAAGCAGTGTTCTGTACTGTTTTTAGTGCTATAAAAAGGGACAATAAAATGACAACTATATTTATTGTATAGCTAGAGTATGAGATATTTGACGACTGCTAAGAGAGGTATCACTTTGTAGGTGGAGGCAAAGGATGACGACGAAGGAACCAATGGCCAGTTGCAGTTTAATCTCCAAGGAAAGGGCCGAGATAATTTCACCATCGATTCACGTGGGTTTATTCACACTGCCACAGCCCTGGACTATGAAACAACGAGTTCTTACATCCTCACTGTCACCGCAAAGGATGGCGGATCTCCAGCGAACTCGGCAACTGCGCAAGTCAACATCACTGTTTTAAACGTGGACGACAATGTTCCTGTTTTCCAGACCTCCTCCCAAGTGTCGAAGATCCGCGAAGACGTTGCCGTGGGAACACGCGTTGTGCGTCTGAACGCGACAGACGCTGATGGAAATGAGCTGAAGTTTGATATACTAAGCGGAAACAAGGGTGGCGCTTTTGAAATCCATAATAAAAGTGGACTCATAACGGTTGCGGCAAAGCTCGATCGTGAAACAACTGAAAAGTACATTTTGGTCGTGAAAGCTACCGATACGAGCTTGAAATCCGTTACCCATAACGCGACTATCCAGGTGATTGACGTGAATGATAACGCCCCGAAATTTACACAAGCGAGTTATTCCAAGAGTATCATGGAAAACCTTCCCTCAGGTATGAAATTTGTTTGCACCATTTTATTGTAACAGGAATCGTATTAGCCTTAGAGGTCCCACTGACCAGCTCTCAATAAGGATAATTTGGGAGCAAGGATGGCGCACTGGGGGAGCGATCGCCTCCTACCAATGTGGTCTGGGTTCGATTCTGGCCTGGCGCCGCATGTAGGTTGAGTTTGTTGTTCGTTCAGGTTCTCTAGTTTTCCTCCCTCAACAAAAAAACACCATCTCTAAATTCCAATTCGACCAGGATAGAAGGCCAGCATGAAAACCAGTTCAGTATGGCTGTTGTGACTTTCTCTCTAATTTTAACGCATCATTCTGTCACGGATTCAAGTCTAAAAAACGTCAAAATAAAGGTTTTCCGTGGTAAAAAAAAGGAATAAAGAAATCTTTAGGGATTGAGGAATTCAGTGAGATTGAGACGAATCCACCAAATGTAAATCTGAAGAGTGACCAAAATTAAATATCTCTTGGGGAAATCAGTACGTGCTCTACTTATCAGAACATGAGAATTTACCAAATGATCACTATTAGGAAATTGTGTGTTAGTTCTATAAATTATCTTAAATAGTACTGTAAGAAACGAATGGAGACTATAAGAAGAGTATTTACGTTGATCCTGAGTTTAAATGATCTTAGCGAAATAGTCATCTGTACCCTTTATTCGACATCCGCAAATCCCCTATCATTTCTTTAGTCTTAACTTTACACAGCCGGTTAAGGAGCAGCCCTCGTACGCTTTCGTAAATCTTTGGTGTGACTTTTTTTTTTAACAGGACAGCTGATTGCTAACGTTACTGCAACGGATAAAGACAAAGGCGCTAACTCCCTGGTCAGTTACAAGATAACATCAGGCGATAGCAAGAAGTTTACAATCGATTCTAAAACTGGAGTTATAACTACGTCTGAGAAGCTAGACCGCGAAGAATCCGCGTCTTATAACCTGGTGATTACCGCAAGAGACCATGGAACACCCTCGCTGTCATCCACAGTGTCAGTATCTGTAAAGGTTCTTGATGAAAATGACAACACGCCCAAATTCTCGCTGCCTTTCTATCAAGCGTCCGTTCTTGAAAACACCGCCATCAATACAAACGTTCTTCATGTCACTGCCACAGATCCGGACGAGGGTACTAACGGACTTGTCACTTTCTCGATTTTATCCGGGAATACAAACGGTACATTTGCGATAGATAACTCCACCGGATTTTTATCTGTCAAGCAGAATCTTGACCGAGAAGCAGACGCTTTCTACAGTTTGCTCATCATCGCGTCAGACAATGCTCCGAAACCAAACAGCGACTTTGTCCGCGTTAATTTCACTGTCCTGGACGAGAACGACAACAGTCCCATATTCGTCAACGTGGCAAACTTTACCATTGTAGAAAATTCCGCTTTAGGTACCAATGTAGGGTCAGTTTCTGCAACAGATTCTGATGCTGGTAGTAATGGTCAAGTACGCTACTCAATCGTCAAAGGCAACAAAGATGAAGTGTTTCAGATAAACCCAATTTCGGGAAAGCTAACAGTCAACGGGAAGATCGATCGAGAGAAAATGGCCAGTTATATCCTGACGTTAATGGCGTCCGACCAAGGAAAACCAGCAATGAAAACCGAAAGGGACTTCGTTATTACTGTTGAAGACGAAAATGATAATCCACCTGAATTTGATGCTCAAGAATTCCTAGGTTTGTATTCTTTAAACTGTAGTTCGCGATTTCCTTATCTTCCAAAGTTAAACGTAAGGGTGTTTCAAACGTACTTAAATTGTCAAGTTTCGTAACTACCATGTGACAACACGCTGTCACGTGACAATGTGGCTGGTGTTACAGAATACACTAAAGCATATGTGAGGAGTTTCCTAGAAAGGAAAACTTGTTGCCGAATTTTTTGAACTGAGTCCGTACAGATCTAGAGCGGAGAACGATTTCATATTCTCTCAGACGCTCTTGATCGTAATATTGCTTTTATTCATCACAATTTCTTATTAAGAAATTTTTTGGTGGAAAAACTTTATAGTGACACTAAATATTATGTCTGATCTCTTTGCTAAAATGTTGTCGGCAATTTCAAGTTTTTCTGAAACTGCTATATGAGTCAAACACATTGTAAATTGCTAACTAGATGCACGCATTTTTCTGTTTTAAGGTTCTGTCAAGGAGAACATCCCTACTGTTGCCAACGTTGTTCAAGTGAAAGCAAGTGATAAAGACACTCGTCCCAATGCAGTGATCAGTTACAGTATCACAACTGGGAACTCCATGTCATACTTCGTTATAGACTCACAAACCGGTATCATTAACACATCGAGTCAAATAGACTTTGAGAAGACCCCGGTATTCAATTTAACCGTTTCTGCCACAGATTCCAAATTCACCTCGTTCGCCCAGGTCATCATCGAGATTATCAATGAGAACGACAACAAACCTTCCTTCAAGCAAGCCAATTACGTCGCAAGTATTGCAGAAAATTCTGCTGCTTTGACTTCTGTCTTCACAGTCACTGCCTCGGACATTGATCCTTTTGGACAGTTGACATACTCCATAGAATCAGTTCAACCCGGTAACCATAGCGACGCATTCAGCGTAGATTTAGCCACGGGACTGATCACCACCGCTGATGTTCTGGATCGAGAAATGATTGACAGATATGTCATCACTGTAAAGGTGATTGACGGCGGAGACCCGGCTCTAGCTGGTTTTACTACTGTCACGGTAAACGTGACAGACAAAAATGACAACCCACCTGTTTTCAACGCCTCTTCTCTGAAGTCTGTCATTTCTGAAGCATCAGCTATTTCGTCCTTTGTTACACAGATCACTGCTCTTGATGCCGATTCTGGGAGCAATGCTAGAATTTCTTACAGAATAACCTCTGGTAATGACATGTCCGCCTTTGTAATTGCCCCCGACTCTGGTATTATAAGAACCAACGCAAAACTCGACAGAGAGACCGTTCCACACTATGCCTTAACATGCGAGGCCACTGACCATGGACAGCCGCAGCGAAGCTCAATGCCAATCATCGTTCACGTGACGGTATCAGATGTAAATGACAACGCACCCTTATTTGGACAGTCCGTGTTCGTTGCTAACGTTACTGAAGACGTGACATCCGGGACAGTCGTACAGGAAATGCATGCTGTAGATAATGATGCTGGACTCAATGGAGTGGTGATTTACAGCATTACAGCCGGAAATAACGATGGCTCTTTTGATATTGGTAACGGAACGGGTAAGTGTTGCTAGTGATGTGATACGTTTGTTAAAAAAGCTCAGTCACGATTGGTGCATCTTGAAACATTAAGACTGGATTTTTCGAGTTCGTCGTGTGAATCTTCTACATTCTTAACCATCCTTTGTCCTTTATGGTTTATTATTAACTCTGTGGTGTTTTCCTATCTTACTAAATTACTATTTTCAGGTTTCCTTCAATTTTTATAGGTTATTTTGTACGTGGCCAAAATAAACAAAAATGCCGTGACTGTGCAGTGCAGTCATTTTGATCTAAGCGGAATAATTCTCACCCATTTCCTGGAAGGAGACGTCATCATCGGTTATTAATTGGCTTTCTAAGGGTTTGAAGATAATGAAGAACAGTGGGTCGAGCGCTGGGTTATAACTTGACGCTCAAGCCCTCTTTTCAACCAAGTGTTTTAATGGGTAGCGAGAGCGGAGAGAGAGGGTTGGAGCAGCATCTCCTAAAGAGGAGCCGTGTCTTAACTCGTTTCATGCTTTACGCACTTCACCCACCCTAAAATAGTCACATCTCTTCACCTCATGTCACTTTTTTTTGCCTTACCTGCCCTCGTATTCTTGTTTCAGGTGTTGTTACCGTCTCTAAGCCCGTGGATCGGGAAAGACGCGACTCTTACACACTAACTATCACAGCAAGTGACTTGGGCAGTCCACAGCAGAGCACATCGGTTCAACTGATTA
Source organism: Platygyra sinensis (assembly GCA_019787425.1). Taxonomy (NCBI): domain Eukaryota; kingdom Metazoa; phylum Cnidaria; class Anthozoa; order Scleractinia; family Merulinidae; genus Platygyra; species Platygyra sinensis. Next base: position 9,060 of record JAHPZR010053615.1, on the reverse strand, counting down.
TCACGGTTAACGACGCTAACGACAACAGACCACTGTTCAACACGTCCTCCCTTCAAGGCGCCATCTTAGAAAATTCCCCCGCTGGAAGCTCTGTCATGCGCATTATTGCCACAGACGCTGATGTCGGGATGAATGCTCAGCTGGAGTTTAACTTCACTACAATTGAATACTCGGATGTTTTCTCTCTAAATCCAACAACCGGAGAAGTTACAGCGCTGAAGCCACTTGACCGAGAAAAGCAAGATCGCTACACGTTGAAAATCAGCGTCAGCGATCATGGAGACCCGCGGTTGTCGTCATCAGCTGACGTCACGATCAACGTCATTGATGTTGATGACAACTGTCCCAAGTTTCAGCCAGCGGTGTATAATAAAAGCATTAGTGAGAATTTACCGTTTAATCAGAGTATAGTCCAAGTGACCGCTACCGATGCAGACGTGAAGGATAATGAAAAGATGATGTATTCAATTTGGAGTGGAAACCAGGGCGGTGCATTTATAATTGATAGAAACGGTAAGGAAATTTGTTTGAATATCTTCGCTTCAACTAACCTGCTTCAAGCTGTGTGATTCTGTGTTGCTTAGATTGAAAGTCAAATCAGTTGAAATTTGAGACCATTGAAAGTACCTGCCACAAAACAGGATCTCCTTACAAAATTAACTTAGATATAACGAAAACGTCGTATGACTTGAAATCCGAAGGTCGCCTGTTCAAGTCCCGCTCTGACATGCTTGTAAACAGCCAACTGGTCTGCCTCCCTCCAGTTGGGATTTGGAAGCCTATTATGTTGATTTGAAATATATCATTCTTTTGTAGGTGGCATGCCTGAGATCTATTGCAGCTAAGCGCATTGATCATTACAAACATTCGACATTTCAAACTGCCTATCTTTAACAGACGTTTCCCCATATGTAAGCCACGAACATGAATTACCCTGGTCATGAAGATTGTCTTTCTCACCTCTTTATCTCGACGTGCCCCAGTTCTTTTCTACCTCGGCCAACAAAAACATTAAAATATATATACCATGAAATAAATAACTAGGAGATGGCTCTGCCTACTTTACAGGTTTCGTGAGGGTGAGCTCGGCCGGAGTTGACCGAGAAGTGACCGACACTTTCCGACTTGTGGTCCGCGCAGGTCGTCAAGACTGTGGTGTAAACAACACAGATGGAGACGACAATCAGGGTAAGACAGGCACAGAGCATTATCTAAAGAAAACTTGGGCTTTAGCGGCGTAATTTCTATAAAGGTTGTGGGCGAGGCTGCCTAGATAAAAGTCCAGTACTCTCTAGTACTCTTGGATGATAAGAAGCGCTGTGAAGAGTCAATTTGTGTCGTTGATGTGCCCCACGTAGAATATAATCTCTGTACTTCGATCATATAGATGAGATCGATGCATTAGTTTTTCCAACAAAAACTTGCTGTCTCCGCAGAGCTTCCCTCAGGGAGGGGGTAGTTAATCAGCCTTTCCGGGCGCTCCTTCCACGCTTCCGTTATCCCTTCTCCGCAGTCTACTCGATCAAAGCAGCAAGAAAGAGGCCTATGCCGAGGAGAGATCCTCAAACAGATGAAGTGATTTAGTGACGTTGTTTGTCTGTTTCCTTGACAGCCGAAGGAGGATCCGAAGACAAGTTAGCTTCCACTGCTATCGTCAACCTTGTAGTAACAGATGAAAACGATAACCCTCCTCGCTTCAAATTTCCTTCGTATGAGTTCGAGCTCGATGGGTTCAACGACACCGACATTGGCCGAGTCACTGCGATCGATGACGACTTGGGCTCGGGTGGAATCGTAAAATTCCGACTTCTCGGACAGACCGAGGTGAGGAATTTTCTGTCGAGGGTTTGGTAAAAGCGTTAATAATTAATTGCCTTACTAACAGTTATGGGCTCCTTACATTGGAGAATTAATTAATTGCCATATTTCGTAGCCCTGGGTACGGATTTTTTTCTTTTTTTAATGATTATAACAAATGAGAGAAACTCACGAAATGTATTTAAAGTTTTGATTTGCCAACAAAGAAGACGTTTTGTAAAACTAGCGTGGCCAAACGTGACAGTGTTTGCAAGCTTGACCTTCTTAGAGAACATTTGTAGCGTGGCTGTCCTTCCTTAAATGAAGTCCGTTTACTCTCATTCCAGGTTGCAAAAAAGTGGAAAGTGACTGTTCAAGCTTACGACTTGGGAACTCCAAGTCTTAACAGCTCCATTGACGTCATAATCGCATCAAGGTATGCCGAGCAATTGTTTCTATTTTTGTGATTTAAAAGTTACATAAACAGAAGACGACCACGTGTAGCCTCGCACCATATCAGTTGAGGCCGTTGAGGTCGCAATATGAAGTAATGGTAGAAATATTCCGGATTTCTAATCAAGAATTTGTCACAATGTGAACCCAGTGGCCAGAGACCGAGCAAGATTATGCCATGTTTGCTCAACCCTAACTCTTCCAGTAACCACTTCATTTATATCATATTTTTTTTGTATTACTGTTTCTGTTTTCAGGATAACTTGTGAGGCTATGGTGTTTAAAATCACTGAAGACGGTTTAATAACAGCGGACACTTTGTGCAATTTCGTGGAATTTCCGAGAGGAGCAACGTACCTTGTGGGCGACAAATATCAAGTGAGAGCTTTAATTAAATTTTGGTGGTCAATTTTCATGGGCAAATGTATTTATTGTACACTTTTTTTTTGCAGTTGAAGTGTTCTGCAAAGGGTAACACAAAACCTCAATATCGATGGATGAAAGACGGTCGATTTGTCTCCAACTGGAATGATTTCGGCGATTACGTCATGGAACACGTGACCGAGGAACACCAAGGTGGCTATTCGTGCCTGGCCTCTAGTTCAGCGGGCTTGTTACAATCTAGTGTGGCTTACATGACAGTGAATGGTGAGAAGAAATTTCTTGTGGCGCTTGTGTCTTCATTAGATCGAGCGAATCCATCAGTCAGTCTGTCGATTATAAATTTTAGTGCAGTCAACAATTGATCAATCTATTATTAACTCTTTTAACTCCCTCCCCTAACTTCAAAACATTAATTCCCTGTACATTGACCTTACATTTAGAGCGTAGTATATAATAAAGTCAATACTTCGTTTTTTGTTCTCAATTCCTGCTTCTTGACAGTGATTTGCAGTGAAGCATCCTCGTGCTACAAACCAGTATAGGTCGGTATGGCGTGCAAAGACCAACGAAACCCACCGCGCCGCGCTGTACTTAGCGCTTTTTACATTTGTATTGCGTTATAGATCCGCCAAAGATCGTGATTCACCCAAGTAACAGTAGTGTAGAGCTGGGTGGTGACGTGACACTGACGTGCAACGCATCTGGAGACCCTCAGCCGAGGTTTCAATGGTACAAGGACAGCATCTCAATGGTCGAAACAGACGATATAAATCCATTTCTACCAGAGCTTGTTCTGAAAGGCGCTCTTGCTCAGGACGAAGCTTGGTATTCCTGCGAAGCTACTAATGTGGCTGGTACAGTGAGATCCAACTCGGCTTCACTCAAAGTGTTTGGTGAGCAGCGGAATGCAATGCATATTTGCTATTACATGTTTCTCGCGAAGAAAGATTAAGTAACGCCAGCTTTGCTGATGAATTTTGGGTAAAGAGGAAGACTCGGTTGCAATTGATTCAAACTGCTTCGACTAATCGTGATCAAATTCTGAAATCTGTATGTTTACAAACCAAAAATAAGTCGTATCTGTTTCTTTGCGGTTGTATGCAGTCTTAGCTAATGTAGGTTAACTGATACAAATTGATTGTTCCCTTTTTTTTTTTCCTTTCAGGCAAAAAGGCGCTGGTTTCCATGAAGTTGTCTGTGACAAGACCAAATCAAGAAGGAACATGTCATATATTTGACATCAAAGAGTTTAAAGTAAGCAAGAGGTGTTACCAATACAGCTGAGGCTTAAGACAAAGCTTACCTCATTAAGATTCGTTGTTACTAATTTGGCTGCCTTTTGTTTCATTACCAGAAACTCCTAAGCGGCGCATTAAACGCTGACGTAGAGATAACCGGTTTCTCGGCTCCCAAGAGGTGCGAAGAACACCCTTGTAATTCAAATCCGTGTAAAAATGGCGCTGTTTGCTCCAAAGAGGGTTCTCAAAACGATTGCTTGTGTAAACCGGGATGGTCTGGAGACCACTGTGAACTGGATATTAATGAGTGTAGTGGAGGTAGGTATTCTTTACTTTAGAAAAATTCCATGAACTACGAAAGGGCTCAAGCTGTACTTTCTTTTTGAGTTTCATGCAGTCCGATAACTAATTATAGTTTCCATGTTGCCGTGAGTCCTTTCAGTAATAAATCACAGATGACGTCAAAATGTGGTAAGAACGAAATCGTGGTACAAGGGGCAATAGCCGAGTGTGTCATCGATGTTTGTTAATTTTAAAACATTTTCGACTGTATGGCTGTCTTTATAGTTTTCAATCAGGACTCTGTGAGATATTAGAACGAATTTAGAATTGGTAACGATTAGAATTGGTGACTTAAAAAACATCTTAACAGGTGAAAATTGGGAAATAAAATTTAAGAATTTTCAGTCATGGTCCAATGAAACCCCGACGTTCGCACAAATAGAGAGTGTACACACATCATCCTGAAAATAATTGCGTGAACTAATCCTTGTTCATTTTTGGCAGATCCTTGCTTTTACAATGGTTCATGTAGCAACACAGCTGGTTCGTACAAATGTAACTGCATATCCTCAAAGACAGGGAAGAAATGTGAACTTCAGAAATCAGCGTGTAACAATAACACATGCAAAAACTCTGAAATCTGTGCTCTGTCTGAGAGATCGCCTGACGGATTTCAGTGTGTAGACAAGAGACTTGAGATTTCCATGGTATTGGGTGGAGACAGGCCTAGCAGTGTATTTGATCTGGAGGCGGAAATTGAGAACTTAATCAAGTCTGCTCCAAACAACGCCAATTCGGTAAGAAAAACTTTCACTGAAGTCGCAGTGAAATTACGTGAAATCGCTCTGAAATTAACCTGAAATCACTCAAAAGTACAGTAAAATTGCTGATAAATTGCATTTAAGTTACAAAGAACTTACAGCGAAGTTTCACTACAGTGCGCTGACAATGTTTGAAAGGGTGATAATTTGCGTTTTATTGAAGCCAAAGCTTTTACTGCCTGCTGCTTTCAGTTATTTCTAGAAACGGTAAAAAATGGTTGTTATTATACCGGGTATAACAACGTGGTAGCCATTGTTCTACCTTCAATGAGTATACAAAGAGCCTTTCTGTAGGCAACACTGGTCTTGCATTTCCTAATTTCCTCAGGTTTAGAAATTTAATTCGCAAAAAAGCAGTGGTAGATAAAATTGGAGATGACTCTTTACTCCACTGGATATTTCGTTTTTCAACATCTTCTATTTCTAACTGCAGTTCTATTGTCAGTAATTATTCTATTACTAATTATCAATAATTATTACAATTATTCTATTACTAGCCTGCGAACAGTCTCCCGGTTCGGTTGGGTTTAGGGCGAGATAGCCGAGATAGTCTAGGGCGAGCGGGACGAGCCGAGAGCGGTCTGGTGAGGAGGGAGTGCGCAGGGGAGCCTGTAGACATTCCATTGATGCCGCCGTTCCATGATACCAGCTCCTGGTATCAAGATCTGATTGGTTGAGTCGATGACTGTTGACAGCTCTGAGATAAATAATTGACAGATCTTGACAACTGCTTGTAAATTAGCATAATTCTTGCCGAGACCGTCAACAACGGCTTCCGTGTGCACTGCACAGTTCACTGACGACGAATTTGAAGCAGCTTTGAGCAATTCTTTGCAACATTTTCGTCATATCTCTTGTTTGAAACGTGAGTAGAAGCTATGCCTTGAAACTGTGGCGTAGAAGCGCGATGTTTTCGGAATTCTACAGACTGGTTTCGGGAAGAGCCTAATTTTTCAATTGCTACCGCGTCTATGATGGTAAACAGTGGTAAATAAGATAGACAGGCCATACACGACTCCTACGGTTCGTGCCATTTGTTGATTTGCCGTTTATTTTTCGGTCTTTCGACCTTTTTGTCGCTTCACTCTTGTTCATGAAAGACATTTCGTATTGTGTTATAAGGAGAAACTAGAGCCGTTAGATCGTGCTATGCGGCAAATTTTAAGAAGTCATAGGTTTGCATGATTTCCGCTGTTATCTGCGTGTTGCTTCGATGAGTTTGACACCTCTACAATTTCCCATGTGTTAGAGTATTGTTTTGGCTCATTTCTATTACAAGATTTGTTTTTTTGTCTCAAAGTATTTGCTTTTAAGGGACAAAATATGACATTTACCGTGAACGCAGAGTTGCTTACTCGCATTCTATATTGAGACGCCGGGCCCGGCTATGATTAGAACTGTTTGCAAGTACAGTAGGTAGATTCTTATCACGGGTGTCATATTTGCCCTCCCACGTTTTCCTTCGTAGCTTTACTTCGAGAAAGCTATAGGCTTGTCTAGAGAAATTCTAATGTTCCTTGCAGCTATCTGATCGAGCTTATGTTCGTGGATCTCGATGTATAGGTTTATTTCTCCTTTGATTGTTCTGGTGCCACAGGATTTAAATTTAACTCATTACGCGCAAGTCTGGTCGACTGTGTTGCGTGTTGTATATGCCATTGTTCGGCTTAGTTCTGATTGTAGACCTCTTAAAACTTGCCGCCCAGCACGATCTAACGGCTCTAGTTTTCTCATTTTCTCGTAGGAGTCGTGTTTGGCCTGTCTACTTTATTTACCATCAATTACGGTAGACTGTTTTAAAAAGCCGATTCATCAGCGCGGGGAAACCCATCAATTTTGACAGGTTTAATTACCTCCTTGACAGATATGTAACAGGCTAATCACCAAGGGGCGGAACGGTACATTGAAAACAATGTCTACAGGCTCCCCCGCGTCCCACTCGCTTCGCTCGCGGAGTCACGACTCCCACTCGCTCGCCGAATTTTTTTTCCGACCTCGCTGGGAGCCTGTTCGCAGGCTATTCTATTACTAATTCTTAAAGACGATTTCCAGGTCATACTGCGCAGTCTCAGCATGTTAATGTTAAAAAAAAAACATGCGAATGGATGCGGCAGGTACAAAACACAGGTCACAGATCACAGGTCGCAGGTCATTGTTTTACCGATACTGAAACAACCGAAACCCTTAAAAAATGCTCACCTTAAAGCCTCAATTAAGTGTTTAGGCCTAATGTTAGTTCAAGGTTAGCATTTGTTAAGGGTTTGGGTAGTTTCAGTATTGTTAAAACAATGATCTGCGACCTGTGTTTTGTACCTGCCGGAATGATTTTATTCGGTATGAACCACATACCTTTACTTTGGGGTCTTCCTGATTCCTTTCCAACTGCTTCATTGATTTTTACAGCTGCAAACTTGTTTCATCAAGTGATATGACAAAGAACGAAGCATGATGCATTCCGTCTATAATGGCGGTTGACACGAAACTTTGAATCTACTTCATGTAGGTAGTTGCGAAATGTACACATTTTGTGACGTCTTACATGAAGGAAAACAACAAAAAAAAACGTAAACAAACCCTCAAGAGTGCGCAATACTGACTGGAAATCATCTTTAATAATTATTAAATTATTCTGTTATTAATTATTTAAATTATTCTATTAATGTTTTGTTCGCAGAGTATCTCTGGCAGGAGATCACGCCGAGCTGAAGTTAGAAACCCAGATTACGGTTCTTGTACAGTCCGTGTTCTTCGTTACACAGAGGAAAAGGTTCAGTTTGTGTTGCTCTGTCCACCGGAAATGAAGCCACTTGAGACCCAAAACGCTCAACAGTTTATTTGTGGTTTGATGTTTGACGCTGAAAAATCAACGTCTTGTGGTGGAAGTGATTCCATGAAAACGCCGATTCCACCAACAACCCTACCTCCGCTTGAACCGCTGCAGTAAGTCGCTTTACTCTGTTGTAGTAGAGTTCTAAATTGTCTCCCCAATGTAACTTTCGAGCAAAGAGCTGATTACTTGGAGAAGACATATCTCGTAACGAGCCAGGATATCGCAATATTCTCTGTTTAGAAACACTTTACTGCGGATTTTAAGAGTTTCTGTTGCCTTCAGTGTCTGATTTGAAACACCCTCCAGAGGCCTCTACCTCATGTAGAGGCGTCAGCAATTGCGTGACGAATGTTACGTATACAGCGAGTCGTCACGTAACACTTCTTCAAGCTGAATAGCAAATTCGTTTCGTAAACCCATAAATGACGAGGAATACATTAGACCAGAAAGCTGTTTGCTTAAAGAGCGTACAAATTACTCATTGCGCCATGTTAAGAAAATGTTGTTTTATACCTAAAGAACCCACCCTTCCTACAGAAAAACCATTCTAAAAGTATCCTTAAACTGCTTCTCAGAGACACAGAATATCAGGGATATTCCTGTTCATGGGCTCTCCATGCCACTAAGCTCACTGTCACCAAAACCGTCAAATTCTCCTAATAGTACTATAGTAAATATGTAGCGTTCACTAAAGATAATTTGTATATTTGTAGTCAACGATGTTGCGTTCCTTCTACAGGGTCAAGTTAACTTTATTTGCTCGAGACAGTGAAACTGAAACTGACTTGACAGCCAGTAAAATTGTTGAAATGATCAACAGTGGAGAAGCCAAGGGTTTAGAGCAGTATGGCTTCAAAGTGGAAAGTGTTTCAACCAGTAAGTAGGTGTGAAGTATAACGATTTATGAGCTGGCTTAGTCAGAAGAGCTCTGAAGTTTGTTCATATGAAATAAGTGTTTTTAAGCTTAATTAGAAGCTGCGGATGACGGGAGATTGAGTTTGGAGAAATAAAAACGTCCCCTAGTTCTCCTAATTAAGATCAGAATCTCCTACCCTACGCTAATGAGTCCCATTAATCACAAAACCGCCGCCCAGTTATCATGGCTTCGCAGTCTCATGCTTGTTGAGAGCGTCGTTAAGCCCTGGCCAAACGGACCGGCAAGTAGTCGCAAATGGACTCAAGTTCAACTTGCGCAGAGACTTCCTATGGGTGGCCAAACGGACTCGCAAGTTTCCTCGCAAGTACGCAAGTCACA
>JAHPZR010053613.1:17500-19505 GCA_019787425.1 Platygyra sinensis | reverse complement strand
CGACCATATCCAAATCTGAAAAAGAAGATTGTTTACTAGTTACGAAAACGCGGATCTTTTATATCTTTAAAATTTTCTCTGTATTAATACTAGCTAAGTTACATTTATGGCTGCCCTTAGTTGCCATATTCAGACATGCTTTATCAAAAAGTTTACTTCTGCCTCTTCTACCAAATTGGTTTAATAACGGTACAACTCAAACTTTACTCTAAAGCGGCCTTCACACGGCAAACTAAAGTTGGCAAACTCAAGTTGGTGTGTGTGAACGGCACAAAAACAGTCGGCAAACAAGTTGGCAAACTGTTGGCGACGAATAGAACTTGCTTTTATTCTCGCCAACTTTTTCGCCAACTTTTTCGTGTTGGTTAACTCGTATCTGACGTGTGAACGGTTGGCCAACACGTGTTGGTAGTTTTCAACAAATCAAAACGAGCTCTATTCACGTGATTTATTTGCGTGACACTTCACAAAATAGGGGACGCGAGTCAACACTTTTTAAATTTAATATCAAAGCGGTTCACAATTGTTTGGCTGTTCGGGACGTTTCATCTATAGCCTACAAAGATACTAAAACCAAACAAAACAAAACGGAGGAGCGCGCGGACAAACTTGGTTTCGTCCAAACCTTTCTAATTCTCCACCGCTTTCTGGTTCTTCTCATCTTATCCTCTGTTTCACTGTTGTACGTGATTGAAGCTGCACTAAAAAGCGGCCATGTTGGAAATTGCCGTGTTTGTTATTTGCCACGAGTTTGACGTGTGAAGGAACGAGTTTGCCAACTTTTTGAAGTTTTCCGACACGAGTTTGCCAACTTTAGTTTGCCGTGTGAAAGCCGCTTAAGAATACCTGACAGCAACAGTAAATGCCTAAAGTCAAAATGAAGACTGAAGGGAACTAAAGTTTGTCGGCAATAACTGACAAACAACTCGTTAACGTTTTCCCTCCCAAAACAGTACAGTGAAGTAGGAGACAGAAAAATACATATCAAAGTACTCGAACCCAGCTCTCGTAAAAGGGACACCTACGCCTTGGGACGCGAAAACCGGTGAAGTGTTCGAATTTTTAAACTTCGTCTAGCCAAAAAAAAAAGTGAATAATCATACTAATGTTTGAACATCACTAACCAGAAAGTATATTCCGTTTTATTTAGAGTTTTAACAAAGCGAAGATTGAGCTGACTAGTAGACTGGCATATTTTCTTATTTGGATGTAGGCGCAGTTCTGGGATCAAATAGTTTTGACACCAACTTTGATTCCTCTGCTGGTGAAAGATTAAGGGACTATCTTAACAATATACATGGAAAGTAAGTAAAATACCAATGAAACAGTCTTTTTTCCTTGTTATTTTTGAAGTTGTTGTTGCTGTTGTTGTTGTTGTTGTTGTTGATATTATTTGTCTGCATATTTGTTTCAAAGGAAATTGAAAGGAATATATTAGAAGTGATAATTGAATTTGTTCCAAGTAAGAGGTATCAGTTTGTAGCTAATATGGATCTTACTAAATAATCTAGAACACTAAGTTTCTATTAACTACAGCAAAATAGTTCTGGTCGCCCTTCAAGATGACGGAAAAAGGTACGTGTCACCAGCTTTGGACGCTCTCAGGAGACTGGGCGCCAAGGATCCAATTCCAACAGAATATCGAGGTTCATTTGCTCTAGCTGGCAGTGCACAATCAAACAAGCCAGATTGGATCACACAAGAACAGCATGGGCGATACAGAGGACCCAGTGAGATCTCTTTGACAATTCCACTCCAAAGTCGTCAGCCACGTAAGAATGTACATCAGTATGTCCCCGGGGGGGAGACTGATATGTGAAAAGAACGGGGATCGGAAAACTTTGATTAAATCCCTAAGAGACCAATCTGGGCGAGGCTTGAGACTTAAATGACCCCTAATGACAGATACCACTTTTTAAAAAACGGACAGGTAGCATAATAGCAATAGGGTAGAAATAGGGGCTCTGATAGTCATAAGGTTCAATATTGCACTCAAATAAGGAAG
>JAHPZR010053613.1:7500-10000 GCA_019787425.1 Platygyra sinensis | reverse complement strand
TTTTGCCCTCGAAGCCTCGCTTCTCGGACGAACATTTGTTTTAAGAACATCAAATTTCCGCGGGGGCAACTACCAGCCGATAGTTCCTCGACAGAAACACTCTATTGTGTAAATAGTGGCGAATAGCTGTCAATAGTCACCACGTTAGTTCAGCACCGATCTGGATTCGTTGAAATTGATCACGTGTAACAAAGGCGTTCATCCATGGACACTAACAGATTCGATCAAGCAAGTTTTATGAAAAAAAATAAATAAAATAAAATGCAAATGCGAGGAGAGTGGTCTGTGATTATTTTATCAACTGAAAAGACACAAACGAGCTGCTCTGGTAACCGGCTATAATAACAGCAACATCTAAGCTATATCTTAATTCGTATTAACTTTTCCAAATAAGCAACAGAAATTCAGTGAGTTTGTTACCTTTACTTCCCAGCACTCAGGCCAGGACAGTCCATCACCAGCATCAAGAAAACAGAAAACACAAGAATATCCTAGCTTTTCTAGTGGTGAAAACAGGAACACCTTTCGTCATGGTAAGCGTCAATGCTTTTCAGCGGGAAAATACCATCCCACGTTTACTACAAGGTTAATTGCGAGATACTGGGTACCAATTACAAATTTCTGCCATTTGTCACTGTTTCCCTCTCCCCCCTCCTCCCTCCCCCCTCCCCCATTTGCCACTGTTCGTCACTCTACACGGGTGCTTGCCCGGCAGCCATGTTGCATGGCAGGAACATTGAAAATATTTTGCATAAGAAAGAACGTTTTTTTTTTCCCATAGGAAAAAGAATCTACCGTTCCTGCCATGCATCATAGCCGCCGTACAAAACCTCTATCGCATTATTCGTACTACCGCAGGGCTCAAAATAACGGCCGGTCACCGGACAATGCCTGGCGAAGATGACTATTTGCCCGGACAAAGTTTGGGTTTGGCGGTCATTTTGACCGGTCACATACTCCTTGCTGCAAAGCTTTGCCCACCAACCACGTGGGTTTTCTCAAGTGAGATCTAACCTTGATAGTTATTTAGGTTATTCTGCTGCCTTGATATGGGACATTTATGGAGGTATATCTATGACAAAATTCAATAAGCAGGAATTGATATCAAATTATCCAAATTGTACATGCATCAATCCAAAGCCAAATAGCAGCAAGTCAATTCTATGTTCCAAATCCGGAATGCATCCAACTAAAGCTGAAGGACAAAAACCCGTTTCAGGTATCATGCAGCTAGTCAAAATGCAGAAAGGCATACTGAGTGGTAAAAGGCATAACGCAAATAGGCACAACGCAAAGAGACATAACGCAAAGAGGCATAACGCGAAAATGCATAACGCAAATAGGCATAACGCAAATAGGCATAACGCAAATAGGCAAAACGCGAAAAGGCAAAACGCAAAGAGGCATAACACCAATAGGCATAACGCGAAAAGGCATAACGCAAAGAGGCATAACACGAATAGGCATAACGCGAAAAGGCATAACGCAAAGAGGCATAACGCGAAAAGGCATAACGCAAATAGGCATAAAGCAAATGGGCATAACGCAATTAGGCAAAACGCGAAAAGGCATAACGCAAATAGTCAGCAAGTCAATTGTCGACCGGAAACCACAGCAATAAATCTCGGCCGCGCTAACGAATTACAGACATGTCTGATTGTTAGCTAGGCCGAAAACGCCTGAAAATGATAACGTGCTATTTTGCAGTTTTAGCCCGAAATTGCCTCGCATCCACGTAGAATTACATTGTAATGCAAATGAGAAAAGCTAACCGTGAAAAGGGCTATTAACATTTCTTTCAAAATTGAAAGACTAGAAATGTTTATTAATAGGTACGAGCCTATGGTGGGTGGGGTGAAAGTGTTATGTTTGCCCGGCATAATTTGAGCGTAATACCTCGAGCTGAGCATAATTTTGAGCATAATACCCTGGTTTCATCATGGGTGACGCCTGAAAGCACAAAACTCAATTTTTCGAGCATAATCCGCGGGGCAGGACCCTAATTGCATCTACCCGTGAACGCACGCGCCCAAAACAAGTTTTCACGTGACGTTTTTAAAACGTCTGAGTTTCAGGTGTCAAACTTTAAAGTTTTATACCTGCCAAGTGTCACGCCTAAGGCGTGATTGTCACGCCTGTGGATCAAAAACTTCGATGTCACTCCTACTCACGCCTGTGTTTCAATTTCTCGCGCCTGGTAGAAACGTTAGAGCCATTACAGTATTGTACACTTATTGTACACAGTACACTTGATGAGTCACGTATAAAAAAAATCGTAAACTCCACTCGTACAAGAAAGATATCGCTGTTTTAGCCGGTAATTTTATAAATAATATTGTACATTGATACGATTCTTACTAAACAACTACATCGACTTCTATTCGATAAATTGCCGTGGTTTTAAAATGGCCAGTTAAATATTAACAGTCTTTAGACAAGCTATGTATTAGCTTATAAATATTCAAAGTATCGATCGATGTACTGGCTAGACGGAAGTCTT
>JAHPZR010053612.1:12500-22784 GCA_019787425.1 Platygyra sinensis | reverse complement strand
AAAAACCACAGGGCTTGTAAACTTAGGTTTCCTCACTAAAAATACAAGATAACAAAAATTTTACATTATAGTCAATGAGGCATTGACAAGCCATATTTCAACGCTTAAAAGAATTAGTATTTGCTGATAATAGATGTTTTAAGATTTTTCCCAAAGGAAGCCTGTGACCTCAAGAGGAAGAGAGAATATTTTCGACTACGATAGAATCAGAGAAATGTCCCTTGTTAACAGGCAGGTGCCATTCTTCTCACGTCCAATGCAATGACAAGTTAATTTAAGTTATCACGCATGCTTTCCAAATGTTTCTGGTACTTTCACAAACATCTACCACTCAGACAAAATTAAGTACATCATTTCATTCATCTGTTTCATTCACGAGTTTGCTCAAAGAGCACTTTGGTTGTTTTTGCGTGTTTACAGACCCCAATTGCGTCTTAATCCATAAACATGCCGAGAACAGATTTTGGCCAGTATCCAGCCATCGTCATCATACAAACTTGGTCAATAACACATGTTAATTGACTGACTGAGGGGGCCAACGCAAAGGTCCGTGCACTTTGACCGAGAGCCATATTTTCCCGTCTGACCTGACCTAACTCGGTCTATAAGTATTTATCACAACACCTTTACTGGGCTTGATTTGGTTAGAGGTTGTACAAATTTTTTGGTTTCTTGATCTGAGCAAAAACACTAAATGAATAATTATTGCTAACGTGTGCAGGGCTGGGTGGCAATAGTCATTCCCCATCAAAAGAGCGTGGAAACGGTTGAGTTTATAATAATAACAATCCACGAATCCACGAGGTGGCTCGTCATCTGTTTACATCTAGCTAAAATGGTTACAGTAAAACAAATTCCAGAAAATCTAAGATAAATGAATAACAATGGAATAATTAGTAAAAGTTCCAAAACCTTACTAATTAATATTTACAGTTCATTGCACGGTAGAAAAGACCACTTCACAGATGTCTTCTTAGTGACCTGGCCTTTGAATGGCAACGAGGCTTGAATGCAGACCTTACTGCTTTTGTTTTGTAAATCAAGTTGTTCTTATGCTAACTAGCTATAATTTACATGAGATAAGCAGCAAGGTCTGTATCAAAGCAAGGTCACCTGCAGCCTCGCTTGCATCCATGGCCAGGTAACTAAGCACACAACTGTAAATTGGCCTACTGCTGTTAAAATTTCAGTAGTCTAGTGTTTAAATTCTGATCTTAACAGCACTGTGGTAATATAGAAATTACGTTTAATTGCTGGTTCTTATTTAAAATGCGGTATATCCAAGATGAACCAGATGTATGAGTTTATGATTTTCATAAACATTTTAATTTGCAAAGTGACAAACATTTTTTATCTTTAAAAGCATGTACACAGTAGGCGAGTCGCCCTTTTCGCACAGACAACAATTTGTTTACAATCACATTTTGTTGTACCATAACTGACAAACTCTAGACACGTCTGTTCTTTGTCTTGGGTCCTTTGGAAGTAGTGCAAGTAACTTTGTGATTTTTCCAGTCTGCCACCTGACAGTCTCTGTAGAGAAAGAAAATTTCTAAATGTAGTTCTACCTCCTATAAAATTCAATACTCTCTGAAAATAAGCCCCTCATATGTCATACAAAAAACCCTTCCTCCCTCTGTTCCTCATGACTAAAAGCCCGGTTGCAATTACATTTGATCATACACTCCTAATTTAATACTAGATGAAGCCTAAAAATGTAGAAAACAAGTGGCAGGCGAGTCTTTCAGCACTTCTCAAGTGTTCCCAAATTTCTGGAGTGTTTTATGGCAGTGTAATATACAGGATTCAAGCTTTCTTTATGATGAAGGATCCTTTTATCAACTAAAATTGGACAAATCCCTTCAAATAAGAATACTGGGATTAAATAAATTGAGAAACCTTCTGTCTGATATACAAGACTACAGTAACACATAAATACTAAAATAGTTGGCACAATTACCCCAGCTGGAACATATGCTTCTCCAACATAGTGGCAAAGGGGCAGGTGGTGCTGAACTTGGGCATCCCATATGGCTTTCACCCCCAAGCAGGCTCTCATGCACAGCAGAGCAAGCCAGGCCTCTCACTGGTACTCTTAGTTTGCACACTCATCTCTTGCGACTTCACCTTTAGTCATGTTGCAGCACATAATAGCCTGCTCGTGGGCCTTTTCCTTACTCAACTGGTTCAAACCTCTTGATGGTTTCTTATTGTTACATAGCATATTATTACAAAAGTTTTGCACTTCCTATCCTGTTCTCCCGCCTTCCATGATATAGAGTTCCTTCCCAATTCACTCCTGGGTTCCTTCCCCCTCTTACCCAAAAACATGTCCATTTTTGATTTTGCCCGCCTGGTGTGAAAATCTAGTGGAAAGTTTCTCTCACAAAAACGTTCAGTTAAAATGGTTTTGCCCGTCTGTGAATACCACTTGCCCTTGTACTGAAAATGTTAGTGAAACTCCTGAGAACCTTACATTATTTGATTTGAATGTTTGAGTCGGTAATGTTACTTTTTATGGATGGTTGCTTTTGTTATTGTGTGTAAAAATGTTCTCTTTTCTTTAGTTAATAATACCCCTCTTGTAATAAATCTAGTGAGATCTTTAAAGGTTTGACAGAAACCCCACCAGGGGAGGCAAAAAGTCATTGGAGTGCCTCTACAACATAAACAGTTGAAGGCCAAAGAAAGTATCATAAGATTGTTAAATTTAAAAGAACAAAAATTTTCCACCTCGCCCCTTCCCACTCACAAAACAAAAAAAGTGGGCCAGGAAGAACTCAGTGTAACCCTTAAGTAATATTCTACCTCATAGCCAGGAGGTAGCATATTTGTTAAGGGGGCTTCTGAGGGGTACACCTCAGTTACTTAGGATAAATTAGAAACTGACCAGGCAGTTGATTTGAAGAAACTTAAACACAGCTAAGTAGCTATAAATCTAACCACAGAGGGTGTGTTCTATACTAAATGAAATTCTGGTATCATATAGGGTCTGCCAGATTATTCCGGCATAATTTTGAGCATAATACTATATCTGGAGCATCAGGCATAATGCTGGCATATAAATGCTAATATTTTTGGAGCATAATGCCTCTGTTTCTGAAAACTGTGAGAGGTGTATGCAAATTTTGCCAACAACTTGCTCTAGAATGTATAAAGTTGATGAAAGGGGGAATACTTTTGGAACTTGATACCTTAGACTCGTACCCAGTGCATTTTCCCAGGCTTCCGAGCTTGTATATAGTGTGTGGATTTGCATTATTGGCCCTTGCTCATGAAATGTTTAACTGAATAATAATTATTATTGTCTAGCAATTCTTTCAAAATTGAAAGACTGGGAATATTAATGGGTACGAGCTATGGGGGGGGGGGAGGGCGAGGGGGAGGGGGGAAGTGGGGTGGAAGTGTCATTTTAGTCCGGCATAACTTGAGCATAATACCTCCAGCCGAGCATAATTTTGAGCATAATACCCTGGTTTCATGGGTGACGCCTGAAAGCATAATACTCTATTTTTCGAGCATAATCCGGCAGACCCTAGTATCATATCATGGAAATTATGAATAAAGTAGAAAATGAAATACATATATAATAAACTAAAACAGCCCTGGATATTTTCTGCTCTTTTTCAAGCTCTCTACTTACTTGCTGCAGTACTTTTGTTTCCCACAGCGAGAGCAGCATTTTAGGTCACTCTTCTTAACTTTCTTGGTGCAAGCCTTGTTGCCACAACCAACAGGTTGCTTTACATTAGCTAAAAGTTGGTAAACTGGTGACAACATATCTTTCACAGGCAGAGCAACAGGATTAAAGAAAGGAAGTCTCTTCTCTTCTACATCTTGGCCAAGTTCATAATACTTTCTGAATTCACTCATGTTTTTGCCTAACAGAGCACAGAATGCAAGATTATAACAAGCACTTGGGTAGTTTTTAGCACACTGTGGTGCCTCCACAAGATACTCCTGCAACACTTTCACCGCAGTCTCTCTCAATTTTTCTGCAGTCCAAGAATCATATTTTGACATTTCTCTGTCATTACGTCTTTGTTTGTAACATTTAGGTGGCAACTTTATGGGTTCATCTTGATTGCATTCCAAAGTTTCACTGCAAAGATACATTAAGTTATCCCCAAGTCCCCTTTTGGATTCACAATAAGATGGGCAGCATTTAAGGGAATTCTCAAAAACTTCAGCCGCTTTTCCAGAAGCTTCTGCAATAGTGTAAATTGCCGCCTTGTGGCAGTACAAAACATGAAGCCAGCTGCTGTAATTCTTATCAAACTCAAAGGGTTCTTCAGAAGGAAGGCTATTAGGTTCAGCCTTTTCAATATAGTGAATTAAGTTTGTGAAGCCCATCAATCTTTTTTTGTCAGTTTTGATATTTTCCTCACAAAATTTTCCTCTTGATTCATAACCAGACAAAACAATAGACAGAAGAAGTCCTTCGAAAAAACAGGGATTTTTGAGTAAAATTTCCTCACAAAACTGAAGAATGTCGGGTAGCAGTAATATTTCAGGAAATGCTTGCAGTATAGAATTCTCAGTTAAGAATCCATGAGCTAGCAGAGAAATTCCTCTTGCATCAGTAAAGTTGCTTTTCAAAAGAACTTCAAGGCCTTCCTTCAGCAGTTTGTAAGCTTGAAGGTATTTTCTTGCTGTTGGAAAGGAATCAAACTGCCTTAACATTTCTTCTGAAAAGGCCACAGGTTGAGTTACTGCAAATGGGTGTGTATTGGCTTCAGCTCTCTGCTTCAGTTTCTCGCCCATGATACTAAGTGATTGGGTGTAAGCCTCTTTACTGACTTCTGAAGCATCATGCTTTGTGTCATCACCAGGTCTGCACTGCTGAAGAAGCTACGTGAAACAAAAAAAAAAGTACTGTTAATTTACATAATTTGTATAATGGTATACATCATGACATTATGCACACAGTTATTATAGTAGTTATAGTAATAATTATATAGATAACACTGGGAAAAGCCGAGTGGCTTTTTGTATACGCAATATCTAAAAAAACGAAGCAAACTTTAGCGGAAAAACTATGGGACATTGCTTAACATACCTAAAGAAAACTGCATGCCAAATTTGGAGCGTTTTCGACAAAGTTCACTTTTGATAAACATCCCTAATGCCCTTTTTTCCGCCAAGCCCTTTCGATAAATAAACCTGGGCCTTTGTTATGATCAACCAAGCTGATCCTTTGTTATAATAAACCGAGGTGAGCCTTTGTTATAAGTCAAAGTCTTGCCTTGGTTTATTATAATGTTCAAAGGATCGGCTTGGTTTGTGATAACAAACACCGACTTTGTTTATCTGAAGGGCTTGGTGGAGAAAGGGCAATAACGTATTTTGCTCAAAAGTGAACTTTGTTGAAAACACTCCACAATTTGCATACAGTTTTGTTTAGGTATACCTACATGTAGCAGTATCAAATAGTTTTTCTGCTAAAGTTTGTTTCATTTTCGAGATATTGCGTATGCAAAAAACAACTTGGTTTTTCCTAGTGGCATTGTTATATAATTATTTTAGAAATGCAAATGGTTTTTTACTCGAAAAAAATTTATCCAAGTTGTTGTGGTGGGCCCGATTTTACTCCATCACTCCTTCACTTCCTGTTAGACATTTGGAAACCCGGGGGAGCTCCCATATGAAAAAGCCACAAGGAATGCTCTTGGGGAAATTTGTATTTAACTCCTACGGGAGACTTATGTGGATGTTACTTGAGCTGCATTATACCTGTAAAAGATACCACTTAAAACGGAATGGGTTCGATTACCAAATGTAGGTATTGTTCAAGAGAGGATCCCGTGAGCACTTGTAGACCCGACTTGCATAATCGAGAGATCAGCAGAAATCAAGCCTGAAAACTACGAAATTAATAAATAAGGTTTCTTTTAATTATTATTTCTTCTAGTGCACCCTAAACGATACTTTGAGAGCTAAAAATGGTGATGTTTCAACATCAACACCGTAAGTGAGACCAAAATCCTTGATTTGTACCCGAGACGACGAAAATTGATCAACTTTGCATATAGGAGTTCCCCCCCAGGTTTTGAAGGCCGTTTCATGGTCAGTTGCACTGTGTAAAGTTAGTTGTTCTTTGAATTCTGACCTATGTACTCAATATCTTATTGCAGAAATGCTCTACATTGAATAAATTCTGGTACAAATGTTTTTTATAAACAGAAGCTACCTGTAATTATAGAAGTCTCTTTTCAGAAAATAGCTCATTTACCAAAAGTGCCTGCTCATACATTTAAATGACCTTTTCTGGGTATTTTTCTCAGTTGACTTCAAAGCCATTTAATTAATATCGCCTTGCAAAATGAAGATAATGATAACTTTGTGAATGTGTTCAACAGTGTTACATCTCGTTTACTCTCTTACCGTTGCATTTTGCACCTCTATTTCTTAACAATGCCAGTGGGCTTTAACTTAACTTAACCTTCGGATTAAACTGACCTCAAGTCTGTGTCATCAAAATTGTCACTGGTTAGGGAAAGTTCATTTAATATGACAAGAGGTGTTGGGGGGGGGGGGTGAAGATATAAAGGGGGGGCTCTGAAAATTTTTACACACCCAAAGGGGGGGGGCTCTGAAAAAATTGTTGGGCTAGCAGAGGGGCTCTGAAGTTTTTACTACCAAAGGGGGGAGGGGCTCCTAAAAAATTGAACCGCTAACGAGGGGGGCTGCTAAAATTTTAAGCTTCGAGTTTCAGAATCTTCATCCCCCCTTGTCATATAAACAAACTTTCCCTTAGAAATGATCCTTTTTCCAAGTTGAGTGGCTCATAGCCACTTTGATTACAGTATTGCAGTAGTCATATGTAATTTCGTTTTTATTCAATTTTTAAACTCCTTGTACATTATTAACTTTGACATAAGTTTTAAATTCTCAATTTTTTATTGAGTAGTCTTATTTTATGCAGGGCCCCTTTTGATACCAGCCTATGGCTTATGGAGCTACCCTGCCTAAATAAAGATGACTTGACTTGACTTGGTTTGATTGTTGATTAATGAAAGTCAATAGCTACCAAATGGAATGAAAACCAATGATAGTGATTACCTTGTATATTCTGTAAATAACTGCCCCTCACTAGTAACTCACTGTGGAAGTGGCCAACTTGAAAGCTCTGCTCCTTTGGCCACTATGTACTATTTCAATTTAATGCTTAGTGTACATGTAAGCTAGCTTTGCTTTTTTTTCTCTTTTGTTTTTGCCTTTCTTCTTTTCTATTCTTGTAATTACTGTAAACACCGGCGTATAAGCCACACCTTTTTGCTCAAAATTTTCGTATCAAATCGGGGATGCGGCTTATCTGCGAAAACATCTGAAGACCATGCCATAAATTTGCATAAATTAACATTTTTCAGCAAAAATTTTACAATCTCAATAGACCTGTGTAGCAAAATGATAAGAACTCCACAAGACTATACCACAGTATGTTTGCTTTTGCAAGTTTGGTGGCTCCTATGGTGAAAAGAGCCGTTTTTGTTCATATTAACCGGTTTAATGTTGCTTTTCTTGAGCAGCTGAATGTCACTTGGCAGGGAATCTCTTTCCACCAGAAAGTTGTTTACATTGCCGCCGATGGCCGCTCACTTCAACAGAAATCAATTCCTCTACGAGCGAGCGAAAATACGTGTGGTAAACTGCATCGTTCCCAGTACTCCCAACTTCTGATCAATTGCCTGGTTAATAAGCTACGAATGAACAAACCAAAACCGAAGCATTCATGTTGTTGTATGTAAATTCTATTGAGAAACGGTCGACATAATGAAAAATAATGAATTTAAAATACCAGAGAAAGATCAAATTTATGTCTAAGTTGGATTTTCATACCATTACAGAGCTAAAATTATAGGTAAGAGTTTTAGTATTCTCTGTTTAAATGTTAGTTAATGTGCGGGTTGGCCCGTTCAATTAGAAACTTTCAGAGGAAACAATGAATGTACATAACTGACATCTTTCTTAAGACTCCACTTTCGATTTATTTTAATTTCTTTCCAAATTTTTTTCTCAAAATTTGAGTTCCCAAACTTGGGGTGCGGCTTATCAGCGAGTGCGGCTTATATGCCGGTGTTTACGGCAATATTATGCTTGAATAAGTGTAACTGAACTGAAACTTGAAACTGGGAAGAATGGATAAGTTTAGGTGAAAGTGAGCTGCAGGTTGGCATTTGTACTTTTTCTTTTATATAACAAGATGGTGTATCTCGTTAACCACGCACAAGGGCATCTAGTTTACTTATAAAGAATATCAACCCCAGGACTTGGCAACACCATTGAGTGGCATGCAGCGACACTTGTGCAGAAAAGACAGATCATGTGTACTTGAGGCATCTGTCGATACTCTCGGCTGACATGTTGACCAAGTCTAAGCCAATATATCGACCAATATTCGGTCGATATGTCGGCCGAGACTCGACCATCGGTTGACACTATCGGTCGATCTGTCGGTCAACACTCCGCCAACATCTCGGCCAATATGTTGCGATCGGCAGTCGCTGGTGTATCGGTCGACTGTCGGTGATGTATCTGTTGACTATCAGTGGTATCAGGGTATTGTTAACTGATGTTTTGCTGAAATAGCAGCCGTCAACTTACCAACAGGTTTGTGTGTCGATAGAGCGAGGATGTAGCTCAAACTGCTGCCATTTGGAATACATATGTCACCTCCCCTTGGGTAAAGTCCCTAACCAAGGGTGAAAGGCCCAGTGGCACTGCAACTAATAACTTCGTAAATTGAAAGCTGGCTCAAGTTCTTGAATAAATAAGAAACGAAAGTAAGAGGGTTGTATACAAAAGCGACAACGAGGAAAAAAACATAGCTGGGAAAAAGACATGAATGTTGCCAGAGTTAAAGGCCAAGACTGAAAGACGACGGCCACTGAAAGCCCCATCTCAGTTGAGTAGAGAAGATAAAACTCAGTAGCGAGAGCTGAGCAAATGAGCGTAGTGTTGGCCGAGTGTTGGTAAAGTATCCGCCAAGTGGCGGTGAAGTATCGGCAGGGTGTCGGCCGACATGCGCGTCGGTTGATGTCGGTCAATATATCGCTCGAGTCTCGGCCGACATATCAACCAAGTATCGGTTCATTTGATAAATTGGCCGAGAGTATTGACCAATACTTGGTCAACAGATGCCTTAACCCTTTAATGCCCAATAGTGCCTTATAGATTTTACTCTGTCTAACGCCAGACGATTTTACTCGTCAAAGGGAGACCCCTTGGGCACTAAAGGGTTAAAAAACTATCTCCTTTAACCCTTTAATGCCCAATAGTGCCTTATAGATTTTACTCTGTCTAACGCAAGACGATTTTACTCGTCAAAGGGAGACCCCTTGGGCACTAAAGGGTTAAAGGACTCTAGTCAGCCTCCGCCATTTTCGATGACACCAAAATTATTGATATAGCATGATGAAGCAAATTCTCATTATTTTATTGCAAGCTGTGATCCTGAAGGTATGTTTAATTATCTTGAGTAGTTTCACAGTGATTTTTCGTTTCGACAGGCTCCAAATAAAATATAATAGCCAAATTCTCGCATGTAAACAAAAACAAAGGTGTGGCTGACTAGGGTCCTTTAAGTACACATGATCCGAAAAGACTGAGGTTTGCTTTTTCCCAGCTTGTTGAACCTTCTTGTAATCATGGTATTCTACTCCCAGGGTGAACAAGGCAAAGAGCAACAATGATCAGGCTGTTAGTACTGAGTAATTTTGGCTTGGGTTTTATATGTACATGCTTTACCTGGCCACTCAAAAACACTTCATGAAACAGTGGCTATGTGGCTACATGCCATGCAGCCACATAGCGATAAATGTGTCTCTTTCACATTCTAAAAAATTAATGTGAAAAAGAGAAATACACTACATGTAAACAAATTAAACTGCGTACAGCTGTAGCTGGATATCCAGGTTTTTAAGGAGTACCTAGCATACATGGAAAACTTCGAGAGGCTGGGTATTCTGCAGTTACTCCAATAGACCTACAGTAGTCACTAATGCAACCACCATAATTTAAGCTACTTTAGCTCCCAGTCAGCTACTTACCTGACTCGCCATGACATCACCACTAGCAGCAGCTTTTCCCAGCCATCGCTTTGCCTTTTTAACATCTTTGATTTGTTCGCAACTTCCAGTCAAATATATTTGTCCCAGCTTAAGTTGTGCCTCAGTATCGCCCAGTTCAGCCGCTCTGGTTAAATAATGAACAGCTTTGGTCGGTTGTGGTCGGCCCTCTGGGCAATTTCCATCAAGATAATACTTGTGCAAAAGTGTCAAGGCC
>JAHPZR010053612.1:0-5000 GCA_019787425.1 Platygyra sinensis | reverse complement strand
AATCAACGCAACCTGGATCACAGATCTATGTTTTGAATCAATCGATCGCTTCTTGTTGGCCATTATTATGTTGGAATAAAAAAGGAAAAAAACACGCTCTGTAATTAGTTAAATATTATTGTGATTTACGGAGTCTTGTCTTGTCTTGTCTTGTCTTGGCTTGTCTTGCCGAACGTGATCGAAATGCATGCCGGGAAGGTTCTGTTACACCTCGTGCGCGGGTAAACATGGTGGATGATGCAAGAAAAATTTTATAAGTCTAAAAGCAGTTCTCATTTTCCAAACTTTGAAGCTAGCAACGCTTGGCAAATGGGCCACAACTCACGACAGGGTTTTATTCTTGGGCAAGAACTGCTCTTGGACTTTGCTGCCTGGATCGACCTGACTTCGAACGCTGATAACTGACTTGCCGCTGATATCAGTTGCGTTGGAAGTTACAGAACACGTTTTGCTTCTTTAAAACATGCTGGTGACTTACGGGTTATCAAGGCTTTATGATGCCTATCAACCACCAGGCAGGCTACAAGGTACTTAAAAACAATGCTTAAGATATTAGTCGAAAGAGCTGTACTGCATCATGCATCACTTCTCTTTGCTTTGACGCTCGATCGAAATTCACGTGTTGTCTCACGTCACAATAAGCTGTATAAAAAAATCTCTCCAGATTCCCGCTCTATACGCATTTTTTTAAAAATAGATATCTTCATTTTTGAAAAAAGAAAAGGAACAGAGCGAAAAAAAAAATTGAGCGACCTCGTGTCGAACCGGTGTCACGGCAAAACAAATTCGAATCTGGCCCGTTCAGCGCCTCATCCGCTTGTGCTAACGAAGCAGTAGTAAGAGCTTAAGGTATTATAGTGAGTTGATCGCTTAGCGAAACAAAAGGTTTCTTTTGTTTTCCATTCAACAAAAGGTCCCCAGAGGATGCCCTTGGAAAAATGTGTTTTTTTGCATACGTAATATCTCAAAAAGGAAGCAAACTTCAGGGAAAAAACATGCAGAACATTGTTTGACACACGGAAACAAAACTGCATTCGAAATTTGGAGCGTTTTCGACAAAGTTCACTTTTCAGTAAAAAACCTAACGCCCTTTTTCCACCGAAGCCTTCAGTTGTTCTCATATTAATACATATTTTTGTTATCTTGGGGATCTTGGTGAGTTTTGAAATTGTTTGTACTGCACCAGACTCTGAAATGGTTGGCTCAGTGGAGAATGATAAATTTGAACTTTACACAACAAATATCTTTTCTGTCAGTGGAAGAGACTTTCTCAGCCTTCCAAAAGAAATGAGAACTCTGAAAGTTTGCTGTGAAACAATTTGAAACAGGTAGACTCAGTGAAATTTCACAAATATTCTGCAAGGTTCATAGCTGATATAACTTTTGAAGGACCATTTGTCCCTTTTTGGATAGAGAGATCCTGGTTTGAGACCTGCCAAGGTCTCTCCCTTGTGTTCCTGAAAAATGCACTTTACTCACAGAATGAATATTGTCTTGGCAAGCTGTTGGCAGGTGTAAGCTGGAACAGATTGTGGATTCCTTCCTCAGAGTTGTCAGTAACGTTTACGTGTATCATCGACCATAGCGTTTACAGTACTTATAACAGTGCCAATAAGCCTTTTTAGATCAGTACTGCACTTCCTTGTACTACTGATTCGTCTTGTCTTTGCAACAGTTTCAACAGGAACACTGCTATTAATACATGCAACTGCTTCATTCTACAGAAACCAGCTCTACATGCTTGTTATTTCAGTCAGTAGGGTACAAAACCGTCTCTCTAATTCATTGTTTTGTCTTGTCTTTTTGTTTATCCTTCAGGAATGAAGTAATCTTAGATCTACAAAAGTTTCAAATTCAGCCCATTGATACAGTTAATCCTGACCAATCTGCTGCTGTTGATTTTGTCAGCTAGTCATAATGCTCACTAAGCATTGAAAGAACACCCTGTGAATCAGAAAATGTGTCAGCAATTGAAGTTGATACCATGATGATGGCTGAAGATGCAGGAATACTTGTTCCAGGTGACAGCACATCCTTGTTAAGGACTATTCATCACAACAGTTCATCCAAAAAAGACTCCGTTGGCGACAAGCAGTTTAGATGTCTCCAGTGAAATAAATCCTTTTCAGGGCCATCAAGTCTTAGTCGGCATATTAAAACCCACAGCAGCAAGAAGCCTTTTGAGTGTGTTCAATGCAAAAAAGTGTTTTCCCTGGCTGTCCAGTTTGAAGAGGCAGATGAAAAACCATTTAAATGCCAAGACACAAAACTCATATCTGAAAATCCATGAAAGAACTCACTCAGGTGATTAAAAACCATTCCTGTGTGATCGATGTGAAAGAGCATTTGGATGCAAGAAGTGGCTAAGGGCACACTACAGGATACACACAGGAGTGAAGCCGTACAAATGTCCACAGTGTGAGAAGTGCTTTTCAATAAAGAGAAAAGTCATCCAGCACATTCTAATACACACTGGTGAACGACCATTCATATGTGAAGTGTGCAAGAAGACTTACCCCACCAGCACACGCTTAAGAAGCACAAGTGACTTCACACAGCTGGAACAGATTTTACTTCATTAAGGTTAGTATATTAAGCTTGTTCAGGTTTTACACTGTAACAATTGTGTTAGATAACCTTTTGTACATTTTGTTTGGTCGTTTTGGGGTTTTATTAAGGGCTACCTTTGAACCTCTCTTTGCCTGGTGGGATTCAACAATCATATTGACCAATATTTCGTTCAGTTTTATTATCTTTTTCCCAGGTGCACCATTTTTGTGGTCCTCTGCGAAAACTGTTGAAAAAACCTCGCCTTTTGACTCTTTCAACAGGAATCCTTTGCACTATTTAGGATGGGAATTCAGTTAACTATTATTGCAAGGCTGTTGCCTAAGAAAAATTACCAGGAGCCCACAAGTGCCTGGCCTCGCAAGAAAAACAAAACCAAAGTGATGCAAAGGAAGGCTGCTTCCTCAAGCATGTACAATTCAAAATTTGTTCCAGACATGAGACTGTCCAATTCTTGACTTGACTCTATTGAGAAATTATAAGGTCGAAGTTCACTGTGATTGACCATGTTCTTTGGTGCTAAATCAAAATGAGTACAGTGTTGCTGAAAGGAGCAGAAATTGATAGCATAATTATATTTAAATGCATATGCATACATACATTAAAAGCATAATTATATTTAAATGTGATTTGACAGAGTTTTAAACAGCAAGGAGTACAATTCTTGCCTTTGC
The DNA here is from genome assembly GCA_019787425.1 of Platygyra sinensis. Lineage (NCBI taxonomy): Eukaryota > Metazoa > Cnidaria > Anthozoa > Scleractinia > Merulinidae > Platygyra > Platygyra sinensis. Next base: position 1,758 of record JAHPZR010053612.1, on the reverse strand, counting down.
GGTCAGTGGTATTTCTATCTGTGCATGAGGCAGGATTCTGTTTGTTCTTGGACCACAAGGAATTGCAGTAGTTTTGTGTTGAGCCAGGATTTTTCATGAGCATTTGATTTTCAAGCATGGGGGTTATTTCCCCTCCCCAGTCCCTCCCTTGTCTTTCCACTGTTTTATCAGTGTTATGGGTGCTTGCTTTTCTCCCTTCTGCATAGGGCTCATGGCCGGGTTGCCAGCTATGGGAGTGGTCTCCATGTAGGAGCCTGGCTGCCAGTAGTGGAAGTTCCTGGATGCCTTAGGCACCCAACCTCCACTTTGCCAGGCAGTGAATGTTGTTAAATAAATGCATCAATTAGACATTACTATCCCAATTTGTTCATCTGGGCATGTAAATAACATTGGTTACATACAAGGATAGAAATTAAGGTGATTTCTGCAGAACATTCGAGCAATAATGGCAAAAGTAAAGTTACCAAAAACCCTCATAGCAGGATAATATTCTGAATAAAGTAGGAAGATCTTATCAAGACCTTAGCTCTTAAGCTGACCCCATGAGAGAAAATTGAACTTGAAGTTATCCATATTTCTATTAAAATGGATGTTTTGTGTTAGTTGAAAACACAATAATGCGCACATTAAGCATTCTTACGAGGTTTGGCATTGATTTCTCGAGAATGCTTGGGGATTTAATCATATTGTCACCTAGAGCAATGCATTATAGTGAGATGTTTTAAATAGCACTGAAAAAGTTACCGTGGTATGAAATATGAATAATAATTTTTGCATGTATTGCTCAAACTTTGAACGGAATCCATCTCAATTCTTGCCCACTCCCACCAGGGCTGTCATTAATGGCTATAACCCCTAACACCTGTTATGTCTGAGTATGCTTGATACATGTAGGCACCTGACTATCTTTTGTTGATACAATTCACTCATACATGTAAAGTGACAAGGTTGTCACAGGTGTGCTACCAACTTAAAATTGTAATATATATATAATTAACTGATAACCTGGCATTAATAACTATTTCAGGTCGTCAGTTACCCTTATTTTTAAAATTAATTAATATTATGTCACTGTAACTTAATCTAATTTTATCTAAATAAGGGATGAATAAAGCTGTTGTTGTTGAGGCTAAGATTGTTAGCTTTAAACTAGTAATTACCAGGGCTGCCATTCAGGGCGGTAACCTGTAAGACCTATTACAGCCGAGTATGCTTGATTTTGAATCCCTTGATGCTACAGGTGAAATTGTCTGATGTTGATAGAATTAAACCACAAAGTAACACGTTTGCTATGTGTGTGGAGAACGAGACTACAGGTGACTCAAAACTTAATGACATCGGTGATGAGCACATACACTGGACTTGAAATAGAGTCAGATGATTTGAGCTCTAGTCAGACTCATTGTGTTGTGTTCTTGGGCAAAGCACTTCACTCTCACAGTACCTGTCTATCCAGGTATATGATTGGGTACTAGTCAAGAGAATTTACATCTAATGCTGGGGTTTAATTCTCCTTATCCAAAGAAAAGTAGAAATACATGTACTATGTACTTAGATACCCAATGCTATGGAAACCATGATGATATAAGCTCTGGCAGAGTGGGTCACTTGGCCCAACTTTCCAGTTTTACTGCAAAAATTGAAAATACTGGATATTGTGAGCTAAGCAAATCAATGGAATCAACTGAAGATTGTGAACAAAGTAAGCCGATGGAAAATGGTAACAATGGTGCTACTCGTAGTCTCACAATCGCTTCT
>JAHPZR010053611.1:10000-11945 GCA_019787425.1 Platygyra sinensis | reverse complement strand
TTAGGTGTTCCACAACATAGTTTATAGTGTTGTTCATTAGTCGGCATTGTCCTGAAATCCCTAATATATGCAGAGACACTTTCTGGAACTTTCTAGATTTACATAAGTATAAAAACGCGAGTTTAGCTCGATACATGTAGAGAATATTTAATGTGTGTGATCAAGTAATAAACGATTTGCCAACCGGAGTAGTTTACATGTGCAAGATCACAAACTTGTTTGAGATACAGTTGACACAGTTTTTAATAGTCTCTTTCTTAATTATGCTCCAATAGAAAAGCGAGGTCTTGTCATAGTCGAGACCGTGTGATCAACTTGAAAACGTATTTTCCTTTTCCATAACATGCTCATAAAGTCATCGTTCGCCGGCGAACGATAATTTAAAAGAAAAAATTTAAAGGGTTAAGGAATAAAAAACTAAGTCAAAAATACCAAGTATTTAACAGTGCACTACCAGGAATAATTTCCGCTGTGGAAGGAGTTCGGCCTGTCTACAGATATACGTACTTCTAGACTTTTTAAAAACGGACAGTGTCCTGGCTGATATGTCATGTTTTGAAATATATATGACCGCTAGCTTGCTTCAAACTTGCTTCATTGAGGTGACAAAAGTGGGGAAGGCCAATAGATTTCAAGTGGAAATAAGACCTTGACATACCGTTACAAAATTAATGTCACTTTGCTGAACTGTAATCCACTTCTATCCTTTCAGTCACGTACTTCTAATTGTAATATATATGTTTTGCTCTGGGAATTATTTATTCAATTTATTTGTATATTGGATGGCATTTCATTTCAAATATACATTACTCTGGAATAAGGAAAGGCATAATCAGCTGGGACAATGTCTGCAAATACGCTTAAAGAGCTATCGAAATAAAGCGTTCATAAGGGATAAATTAAATTACTTTTTTTTTAATCAAATCAAATTTGGTTCAAACTTGAAACAGTAAGCTTTATCATATCTATCCCAAATTGATCCAACGAGGGCATTTCAGAAAAACGGTGGTAATTAACAGTTTCTAAATACGCCAAGACGTTTTGAAATTCATTACCACAACATCAGGGGATTTAACTCATCGTTGACGTGCGAAGAAGAGACAAACTCATCTCCCACTGGGGTGGCCGATAGGGCGGATGGTTACCGGCTTTCATAGAGCAAAATCTGTCGCTTATAAGTATATTTCCCGCATTCATGTCTTTCATATTCCAAAACTTCTAAAAGTAATGACCTCCAGAAAGTAACGCCTGCCAGACGCACATGTAGCGAAAAAAAATCCTGGTTAAATTTCCTCTTGTTGGTAAGTTTGTAACCTTTATTTACCTAGTTTCAGTTTATTTCAGGGGTTTTTTAACATTATCATACTTTTTAGTTTTAATCATTGTAATGCGGTGATCATATATTCATCTAACCTGCGCAATATAAATTATTTATTTATTAAAATTAAATATTTGTAAAAACAAATTTGACTGCCTAGTGTTTGAAATGTTATTTATAAGAACACTTAAGCCAAGCCTCAATGTGCAATCGGATTCCATTCGTGCTAAAGTATTTTTATAGCCAATTTTCGCACGTGCTTATTATGTTAATTCTTAGCGTCAATCGTTTTTAATACTGTAATTTTAACATCATAGAACAATTTTTTTACCTTGATAATGGAGTGATGTCTACTCCGAAACGTCGGTTTAACTTGTTATCTCTAACTTTTATAGTTTTATGCTTTAAGAAATCTCTTTTAATACGAATTATTTATTATTGTTATTAATTATTGTTATTGAATCCCGGAAGTGACGACCCTTCGCAACAACTCTACGAAAGTAGCGATGTGAACTTAACTTGAATTAAGAAACAAAAACAACAACACTGGCGCACTGGACTGATTTGTCTAAATGTCCCTTATTCGACAGGCAATATATTATGGACCTTTAGGTACGAGATTGAGAA
>JAHPZR010053611.1:0-5000 GCA_019787425.1 Platygyra sinensis | reverse complement strand
CCGTGGATAGTGTTATCCATCCTTTGAACAACCATGGCCTGATCGTGAAGTTTACCTTGATGTGATAGAGCTGAACTTCGATCCGCTGTAAGAACTACTTGCAAGCAACTCAACAGCATTAGGAAGCGATCTTATTACATCAGACTGTTGTGACCTAATTTGTTACCAAACTCACAAAGAGCACATCATCAGGGATAATGTTTTAACCATAGGATGGTTTCACTCGCATGATTTTCAGGAGTATTTTAAGGGCTTGGAGACATTGCCCTGCAAGCCATGGACATTTCAGCCTTTAGGTAAGCATTAATATGTTTAGAAGATGGGCACATGCATTTAACATAACACACCAACCACATTTATTGTATGCATATCTTTTTTATATCGAGTCAAGTGGTTGCATGAGTACTGATTTTCTTGTCCGAAGGCAAACTTAAAGTCTAAAATAGTATTTAACCTGCAATTTATTACTTATCACAGATTTCTAAAGATGATATAGGCTTAAGAAACCACAGTGGATCATTTAAATAGAAATTAAGCCAGTATGGGCGTCAAAATGTTGCTTTTCGTAAAATGCAAATTTCGTGATAGTGTGCTGCAAAATGGGCCTTGAAAACATCCAAAAGTTTCATGGGCCAAATTTTTCTCAACTGACTTTCATTATACATGGATTGAGGTAACCCCTGATATAAGTATCAATTTTAGCCAATAAGGCAGTAAAGAAATATGACCTCCTAAAATTAGGTAATTTTGGATGGTAGTTTTTTTCTTTAAAAAAATTGGCCAAAACTTGTGCCAGGCCCCACTCTGCCAGAACCTTCTATGCCAAATCGGCATACATGAACTGAAAGACCCTTTGCAACAAAAACATACCATACAATCAATTATTGAAAGGGCTTTATTTGTTTGCTTTTATGGTGGTCCAAACTTACCCCTTCCAAAGCAGGATTTTTCATGTTCTGGAGGCCCTAAAGGGGACCCCTCTGTAACTTTTGAACTAAAAGTCAGAGAACAAAACCAACTTGGGTTTTGGAATATCTCTATAAGGCCAACTTCTGGATCAAGTTTTATCAAAATCGGCCAACCCACATTTTCAACCTCTGGAACACGTTCTCAGGCAATGACACTTAAACGCAAATTGTATCGACAGAAGAAGAAGTAAATGTTAATTTCATCTTTTGCATTTTATGTACCGCTAAAAGCAACATTGTGGCAGGAAACAACAATTTTTATTCTGTGAATTTTTATTCTGATTGCTTAAATTGGAAAATTTACTGCGATGATCACACTTCACATTCATCTACTACCGCAGTACAAATATGAATTATTTCATATATACTTCACGTAACTTCACTGCACGGGAAGATATGAACTCAATAAATAGACCTCGCTCCCAACGTGTGGCTTCATAGCTCAGTTGGTAGAGCATCGCACCGGTATTCGCGGAGGTCACGGGTTCGAATCCCGTTGAAGCCCTGATTTTTTTCAGGCTTCTTCTTTCCAATTTCTTTCCCATTGCTTAAATTGGAAAATTTACTGCGATGATCACACTTCACTTTCAATTTTTATTCTAACCCTAGTAAAAACACAGTTAAACAGCCGAAAGAAGAATAAATAGCTTTAAGAGAGAAAGCCTTCATGATTGCGCAGTTTTTACGTTCTGTCGCACCTTTTACTTAAACTCAGTGAAGAGTAGTGTCATTAAAAGGAAACGGGTCTTTTCTGATGAAACGATTAGGGCTTATTGAACTTGGGGGGACGTTTCTCATTTCGCATTACTGGGGCCCCTCGTTGAAGTTGATCCAAATTGTTTCTAGATAGGCCCGTTTTCTTACAAAATAGTTTCGTGCTTGCTATTAACCGAGATGTCTTAACACTAATTTATCAATAAAACGCTTAACTTACCATTGTTCATCACAACATAGAAAGCCTTCAATGTCGTTTGGTAATAATGATAACCGTTAACACGGACGTGGACATAGCTTCCGGACGAAACCAGAAATGCAAATGGTTCCTTTAGGCCACAAAAGTCCCTATGCTGGCCGTTACTAGTTGCAACATAACCATACCTAAAATACAGCAGAACGAAACAAAAGTTATCAACAGTATTTGACTATTGAATTCAAATCAGCTTGCAGCATCGTCCATCGCCTTAAAACCCTGCCCAAAGAGACTTGCAAATACTGAAACGCAAGACAGTTGAAACTTGGGTCTACTTGCGACTCCATTTGGCCAGGCCTTGAGTGGATCTGCATTGAGTTGGGATGACTTGGACTCACTTTGGTCGACATCATATTTGCACGCAAGTCGACGCAACTTATTCATCGTTTGGCAACCCAACTCAAGTCAACGCAAGATGACCTATCATTAGCACAGAAACACAGGATATTCCTGCCTGGAAATCGCTTTTTTTTTTTCAACTTGCGTGAACGAGCGACTGGAAACTTGCGAACCCCTTGGGCCACCCACTGCAAGTATCTACGTAAGCTCAACTTGCTGCTACTTGCGATGATGAGTCCGTTTGGCCAAAGGGCAGTAGAACTTTCATTTGCAACGAATACACGTTAGTGGTTTAATGGTACATAGGTGAAGGGGCAGAAACCAAACACTCGTGAGTTTGCAAAAGAATTCAATGCTAATCTACTCGAAATCAATTGAATTTCATTTCTTGGTTTTGATGAGTCACCATCCAGAGATACCTCTTGTCGATATCCGACGCATTGCTGCGACACAGAATATTGCTAACTAAGTAGGCAATAAAACTAGTTTGTGATGAAATTGAAAGATATTGTGATTTTAGGTCTGCAGTGTAAACAACAATCTTGAAATAAAGGGCTGGACGTTTCATAAAAAAAAAACAAGTGCGAGAGGTACTTAATTAGTCGTTATAGAGTTTGTCTTCGTAGTTTGTACACGTTGGCATTTGCACAGGACTTATATATATTAATTGCGAAGGTGAGTTTCGGTCACTTCCTTAGTATTGTTGTGATCACATGTTAGTCTAGCTTTCTGTTCTGATAAAGAAGAAAAACTTCGTGAACCCAAATTTTGTTGATGTTAAGGTTGCAGGGGACATTCCCGTGACAGGATGTACGACCGACCTTAAAGACAAAGCATAAGATTTTCGCAGTTCTGCCGGTTTTTTATTCATATCACGATAGGCCAAAACCAGTACTAACGCGTGGAAGTAGGAAAAATAAAAAGTTCTTACCCGCAATACCCCACTTGGAAATGTTCCACAACCAGAAGTATATTTGAGTTTTTTAACGGTGACTGGATGTTCCAGAAACAATATCCAGAGAAGTGCGTTTTCGTTGCATTGATTTCACCTCTAAACCTGAAGCCAGGTAAGCATTTATAGTAAGAGAATTTATCCAGACACTTTGCATATAGACTGGAAAAGTGAGACTGCAATTAAGTACAATTGCATGTATTTGAAATCTAAAGAATCAAAGCGATTTTCAAGCAGTCTCACGACAGATGTTGTGATTACATTTAGAATGACTGCTAAGCTGTTTTCCTTCGGAAAGAAAGTCCCAAATAGGTGGATTGTATTACGAAATGAGGCTACAAAGCTAGACTTATTTCCTGATTTAATTAGTGCTTCATTACTTGGAGCCACAGGTTTGTTATTCATGATTGCAGTTTAGATCGAAAAAGATGCAATGGTAGATTGTTATTAACCGGCAAGAGATGGGTTGTTAGGTATACAATATATCCTCGTTCACAGCCGCTCCATTACTCCTATAATTTTCAAGACTATTTCAACGTAATTTAAAACCGTACCGTTGCCGGACCAAAATCTGATCGGTCCCAAAAAACACATATGAAAATTTGTTAATTAATTGCAAGTCTTCTCGGTTACATCTAGCTTCAGAGTCTCTAAAGTCATAACTTAGAAGAAGAAAGATATTAATCGAAATTAAACAGCTGATTTTTACCGCTACGCTTTGTTGAAACTTTAACCGGAAGTGGCCAGATTAGTCATCATCTCGTAAGATTTTTCTTGATAAAAAAGTCGTAACCTTAAACTTGATATTGCAGTTTAGACCAAAAAGATGCAATGATAGATTGTTATTAACCGGCAAGAGATGGGTTGTTAGGTATACAATATATCCTTGATCACAGCCGCTCCATTATCCGTATAAATTTTCAAGACTACTTCCACGTAATTTATAACGGTACCGTTGCCGGACCAAAATCTGATCGGTTCCAAAAAAACACATGAAAATTTGCTAATTAATGACAAGTCTTTTCGGTTACATCTAGCTTCAGAGTCTCTAAAATCATAACTTAGAAGAAGAAAGGTATTAATCGAAATTAAACAGCTGATTTTTACCGCCACGCTTTGTTGAAACTTTAACCGGAAGTGGCCAGGTTAGTCATCTTCTTGTAAGATTTTTCTTGGTAAAAAAGCCTCAACCTTAGTATTTTTTTCTTGATATTACTAAACCAAGGGCTGAACTTTGCAGGGATATTAAGACTTTTCGATATAAAACATGGGCATGGAAAATATAAGGTCTGAAAAACAGGCCATTTCCGGTTGCTTCCCATATGCTTCAAATAGGTCCAAGTTGACATAACAGCCACTGGCTAACGAAATATTCCCATGAGTTGATTTGTTTACCCATAAAAGGCTAATAATAGGGCATTACAAAGATAGTTTTCTTTTTGTCTAAAATTAATTGTACGTTGCTAAAAGAGAGATTGAAAAGTGGCCAAAATTGCACTGAAAATCAGCCTCTGGGGACCCCTGAGGGGCTGATATCCAGAACTCGGCTAAAAAAAGTTCATTGAAGCTGAAACTTTGGCATATTACATAAGTCCACATAACAAGATTGTGTACCAATTTTAAGCGAAATCGGCCGACCCTCATTTCCAAGTCTGCCCCGGTCTCTCAGGCAGAAGCTCTTAAACTATTTTTTTTGTTGGAAAAGCACTTTCAAAAACTCGTGCTTCGGGTTTCATCAGGTTTCCAAACGCTCGAAAACAATAAAAGGCCT
>JAHPZR010053610.1:0-21832 GCA_019787425.1 Platygyra sinensis | reverse complement strand
AGGATTGTATGTGATAACAAGCGGAACTCGATCGGATTGGTTTGCGGTAGTGATTGAGTGAACTCGTTGGATTTCATTATTGAGAAAAGAGAGGCTGTATCCACGAGGCAATCATACTGCTCTCCGCACTGCCAGTGCCAATCGCCAGTAATTTCAAAATGAGGACATAAATTTCAGTTTAGTTGCTCAACAGCTAATTCCTTCAATATCTAAATCATTATATGTGTGTGTGTGTGTGTGTTGGGGGTCGTGGAGGGTACTCCCTTATATGGGCTATATAGGTGTGCAGCCCTAAAGGATATGATCTTCCAGCCGTTTTGGTCATAAATAGGCTATGGTTTTTACACTCTTGAACTGGGTATGTTTTTTTTTAGAAGAAGACCATCAACAAAAGTCCTTCATAAATTATGTGTAGGGTCACTATACCAGTTGCAGTGGTCATAAATAGGATCTGATCAAATTTTCGGTCAGGTCATAAATGGGGTTGGGAAAATCGCAGATTTTGGTCATAAATAGGGTAAGGGTGTCGGGAAAGCGGGTCGCACACTTGGAGTACCCCATTCCCGGGGTAAATGGAAATATAATTTACACAAATTGCTTTTTTAATTTGTTCATGTTCCATCATCCTAATCCAGTTTCCTGCGGTCTCTCTTCAGTCCTCGCTTTATACAGGTGCAAATGACCATGAGCTGTTGATCGTGAACTCAGGTAGGAGAGTAAATCTTGTGTAAACAGAATGACATGATGCTCAAATTGCGCTAAAGATATCGATGGATTTACACAGAAAGTGCCGAATTTAGTACCATTTTGTTCTAGAACCCACACAATCCGTTCTACTCACCTTCCACTCAGGGTCCTCTCCTCTCTCACAAATGCAACCGTCATTGTACTTACCCACCGCTCAGTGTCCTTCTCATACCTTTCCCCACAAATAAAACCACTGTTCCACTCACGCACCACTTAGCGTACCCTTCCTCCACCACAAATGCAACCGTTGTTCCACTCACACACCACTCGGCGTTCTCTCCCTACGCCATAAATACAACCGTTGTTTCACTCACACACCACTCGGCGTTCTCTCCCTACGCCATAAATACAACCGTTGTTCCACTCACACACCACTCGGCGTTCTCTCCCTGCCCCATAAATACAACCGTTGTTTCACTCACGCACCACTCGGCGTTCTCTCCCTACCCCACAAATACAACCGTTGTTTCACTCACACACCACTCGCGTTTCTCTCCCTGCCCATAAATACAACCGTTGTTTCACTCACGCACCACTCGGCGTTCTCTCCCTACCCCATAAATAAAACGGTTGTCCCACCCACACACCACTCGGCGTTCTCTCCCTCCCCATAAATACAACCGTTGTTTCACTCACGCACCACTCGGCGTTCTCTCCTACCCCACAAATACAACCGTTGTTTCACTCACACACCACTCGGCGTTCTCTCCCTGCCCCATAAATAAACGGTTGTCCCACCCACACACCACTCGGCGTTCTCTCCCTCCCCCATAAATACAACAGTTGTTTCACTCACGCACCACTCGGCGTTCTCTCCCTACCCCACAAATACAACAGTTGTTCCACTCACACACCACTCGGTGTTCTCTCCCTACCCCACAAATACAACCGTTGTTTCACTCACGCACCACTCGGCGTTCTCTCCCTCCCCCACAAATAAAACGGTTGTCCCACCCACACACCACTCGGCGTTCTCTTCCTCCCGCACAAATACAACCGTTGTTCTGCTCACCCTTCCTAAGTTATCTGGTCCATCTGTTTGGTGTAAGCAATGGAATGAGTTGTGCTTAGAAGTCGGTATATGCAAAGGAATTCTTATTTATTGGGGAAATTGTTCACACTGAGTTTATAGCTGGCAGCCACAGCTGCCTTCACCAGAGAAACTACGTTTTTATAATGAACTGATAGATCTGAGATTTGCTTTGATTCTTTTCAGTACCTCTGTCCCCATTCTCACTATTCTGATCAAGCTCAGTGGCATATATATTGTAGCAAAACAATAGAAAACCGTCTGAAGAAGGCTAGTACGTTGTTTAAATTGTTTGCAAGGTATACTCTTATGATTTTCATGATAAGCGCAGATGTCATGAGTTAATTAACAAGATCAGCGCATGTGAACCTTTCAAAACTGCGATGGCTGTACACTGCAGCTATCCAAAAGCCGAAAAATTATTGCCTGTGGTGGTTGTAAATTCTTCTTCGTTTCGTAATCAGTTTCGTTAGTTGAGAATGTTACGTCGCGAAGGGCGAGAACTGGCGACAAATAAACTGCTCATCTGCTCATCTTCGATACGAAATTCGGATCATAGCGACATGGCGAGCTTCCGTTCAAATTTTGCCCTAACAATGAGGGCCTCATCCAAAACTTTTCTTGATGCAATGCGAAGATGACAACAACTTAATACAAATCGGAAATGCTATTTGAGGTATGACACAGCCTGCACGTAGAGTGAAAGAGTAAGTGTTATTATCCAAGTAAATGTCTGGGGTTAATAAACTTTCACCATATCCCATTCCAGGTTGTTGCCGCTGACGAATAAGTTAGCTTGCTTGGATGTACTTTATTCAACTTTATTTCAAGCGGGGAAAGTTTTTCAATATTATCTGTACAAACCCTACTTTTTTATTTCTAGCCCCCAAATCATTGTTCTTGGTCCAGAGGGGATACATTCTTTGCATGCTCTTTCCATAGAACTGAGGGTTTTTACATGATGTCACTAAAATCAAACTACAAAACTATTGATCCTCCTACTTTCATGATGTATAAGAACAGCTGAAAATCAATATTCATAAAAATTTTCGCTCCAAATTGTTTCTTGCATGATTTTGTGATAGACTACGCTTGAATTTCTTAGCTTTTGCGTGACGTGGCATTTACATGGCGGCCAAGAGAGCTGTCATGTTGGTTAAAAAAGTGACTTATTTTGGGAATTTGGCAATCTGAGTAGTTCATGTATTAGAAAAAGTATTATTTTAACGTTTTTCAGTTGCTCAAGAGATATATTCGCGCTTTCAAATAGCTGAAACCTCAGTGACTGATGTTTCTATTGATTTCCGGCCGCCATGTTGGAGCCCATCCGGAGTGGCCCCAGTATGGCGTCTCCATACAAATCTCTAATATATAGATTTAGGCCAGCCTAAAGACGTACCTCCTCGGCCGGGTTGTTCAGAGCGCGATTAAACTAACCCAGGAAAAGGTAGAATTTTGATTTGAGTTTTGTAACTTTGCGGTGAGGTTATCTGTTTGTCGCGGTTTAGCTTTCTGTTTTGAGTTTTGTAATCACCATATACACAAAACAAAGCAGCAAAAAAACATTGTATAGAAGCAAAAGTTACAATTCTAATAAATTTTAACCCTGGGCTAGTTAACCGGCTTCCGAACAATCCTGCCCTGTTCTCAACAAGTTAACCTGACATGCGCCCGCGATCCAATAAAAAAAATCAGCACTTGGTCAGCGGTCAACTTCAAAAAAACCACGTGAGCTCGATGAGTTGTAGACTTGAGCCACGATATGGCCACGTGATACCAGTCAGCAGATACCTTGTTTTGACAGGTGTCAATTGATCATAACATGGATGTCCAATATCAAAGAAGTACACAGTAACAGGACAGTACAAGGCTACATGTCTGTCCACCTATTATTGGGGCATGGTCGCCATGTTGCGCGACTCCGTCGCCGTCGTCGTCATGCGTACGCGCCCACGAGCATTGCCGCTAGCCATGATAACCATAAGAAAATCAACTCATGGGTTGGCTTTTCTTTACTATATGAGTATGGGGCTCCGCTTGGCGACCCTTCGGCCGTCGGAGCTCCGCCATAAATTTGGGTATACAAAAATTTCTCCGCATATCTTGCTTAAACAAAATTGCTGTGACCTGACTCCTGGCAGAAGTCTTTGCATATCTACCTTCTTTCTTTTCCGAGATTCTGGATGTTATCTATTCAACGGTTTTGATTTTTTGCTTTGATCAATTTTGGATGCCGTGACCACGTACTGAAAACCGCCTAAAAAGGCCTCCCAGATGGCCAGGGGAGCAATTGCGGGAGCGGGAACGTGTTTTGGAGTTCATTTAAAACAAGAAATCTATTTTTATGGAGACCTCGGAAAAAATCCGAGTCCCAGATGGGATTTGAACCCACGACCCTCCGTGATCTAGTCGGATGCTCTAACCACTGAGCTACTGGAGACTCTATGGTGAGCAAGGGTCAATTTGTGGGTCTCGACTGGAACCGCATCACGCGGTTACACAGCCAAGTAATGACTGGCACACATGAACTCACTAACAGCATCGCACTGTCACATTAAAGCATATCAAGATGCAGCCAACCAACCTCCAAAGTGAGTATATTAAAGATGAAATAACAACAACATGATATAGAATTTTATGGAGACCTCGGAAAAAATCCGAGATCCCATCTGGGACTCGGATTTTTTCCGAGTTCTCCATAAAATATGTGTTCTCCTTTGGACACCTCGAGAATGTTTGTCGTCTTCTTTTCTGTGCGATCTACAGTAAAAAAGAATCGAATTCGATCAGCCTCATTTGTAAATTAAACCAAACCCCTCCCTGAAGAAGAGAAACTATAACTACTCTCTAGACCCTCTCTAGGCCTGGGCTACTCAATAAAAAAAGCGACATATGTGGTTACCGAACTCCAGACCAAAGTGTTACCGGCCGGCGGAGGGAGGAATTTTTCTGCATTAATAAAGGACTACGTTCATTATTCTAACATAGGTTACGAGGCTTTCAGGACAAACTGTTCTATGTTTAGTGATGTTTTGTTTGCATCCACGTCCCTTTTAGAAATTGGGTGAAAAAAGAAACTTACGGAAATTGCAATTTTGTCCTCGGAAAGCCTCGGAGCCATGTTAAAATACTGATCTATCGAAAGTGGCCTATTGTTAAAAACAATTACTTAGCTTAGTTAACTGCAGACGGACCCTGTACAACCATGACTCAGTAATTGTATGAAAGTTATGCTATGCTGTCAAGAGAACTAGGATGACCTCATCCTTTCTTGATGCTGTACTTGGCCTGTTCGATCCAGGCTCTCCGTATTTGAGGACGAGCGAGAAAACTGTGGGCGAGCTCGCTCTCTTTTTTTCGCGCTTCCCCAACCACCGAGAGAGCCTGGAACAGGCTATGCAGTGCTATGTTGCCAAGACAGAATTCCGCCCGCCTGTTGGCCTACAGAAGGCGTCCTACAGACAGTTTCTAAATCCTCTCAATACGCCTCCTTCCCACATCTAACGGAGGCCGACTGCAGACCCTTTCAGCTCCTTCCGACTTATTATCTACCTTGGCTGCAAATACTCAGACTCTGAACCACTCCTTCAGCTGAGTCGCCGGCTAAATTTCCATAAACGGTACATGTGTTCTGCCTTATGCCTAAATGCCATCTTATATGGTATAAGACCCCGTTTCAGTTTGGCCCTTTTAGTTCAAAGTCTACCGGAAAAATATTCCCAAGTTCTTGACCTAATTAATTATAAACAAGCGAACTCTATCCACTTTATATCTCCTGCTCTCTAAGATTCAACACTTCCCACTCATTTTTTTCATACTCAGATAATTCTATGTGTACCTAAAGCCTGTTCTCTTAGTTGCATCCGTTTTTCTCCAATAAACGTGATCAAGTCGCATGAAGTAACCAACGAGCACCGTCACACACATGTCGAGTGAGTGATTTTTTTTTTGGCCTCGACTAGCTATGCCGCATCTGCTGGCAGATTTTTCTTTCATCACGACATATCAACCAATTACGTGCTACAACGGATGGAGAACGGCGGATGTGACGTCATTCGGTGGCCTTCGGCGCTGTTTAAATACAGAACTGGCAGACCGACCGCGAGTCACAGACTGTTAGACAATTGCTCGAAATCTCAGGCAAATTTTCGTGAAATTGGGTTTATGAACTCCAAAGGAAGCTCCGTGGCGATGATGTCGTGCAGTATGTGGAGCCCCATCGTGATATGGTCACTTCTCTGTTTGTGTGAATGGACCGAAGCAAGCTACTATAAGAAGGTAAGTACTAATCCACAATAAACATAGTTCAGCGCAAAGAAGATGCTTTTATTTGCGAGCAACTTTCTCTTACCGTTGAGTCGGTTGACAATTTGGTGACACTTAACGTCGTGGTTTTTTTCTATAATTTGTAGGGCAAAATAAATTATCGCAGCGCTGAGGAAAAGCAAGGTAAGGGTATTCAAATCGGTCGCTAAAATTTTATCAAGCTGTCTTAATCTTCCGATCGGATTCACGTTAGTCCAAGTTCTGGAATCTTCATAGAATCCGATTAGTCCAAATACCGTATTAGCAATAATTTCTGCTGTATTTGTTGCCAAAAGGCTGCAGTAGCAAACACGGCAAACTAGAATTAAGATATCGCTATCAACCAGATCCTTCGCTACAGCACTCAGGAAACCTCACCCCAAGTGTCGCAGTTGTAGGAAGTTGAGACAGTGGTCGATTCGGGTCGCAAACTATAAATTTAGCTAACATAACGTAACTAGTAAGCAGACTGAAATCATCCATCAGTTTTAGGGTTGCACACCACGTATCACCCGATGCGCTTCACGGAAATCACGTTACGGTTCTACTGAGAGACAAAGAGGAACTGTTAAATTTTGTCGGTTTGTCTTTCGCTACTTTAGCTAAGTGGTTAAACATTAAATTTCATCTCGTCAATAGCAAGGCCAGTATTGACAATACTGGGACAATGACATGGAGTCAAGGCTTTCTGTCACTTTCTTGAAAGCGGTGGAAGTAAAGGTCAAACATGGGTTATTTTGTGACGATCATATTAATTGATATTACAATGACAACACGAATTTCTTTACGTGATGTAGGTGTATTCGATCGACACAGAGGCACGTAAATTTCCTTCAATGAACCAATCCGGTAACACTAAGGGAGTACAGTTGATTTTCCTCGTCCATTATGTTTGTTAGTAAGGCACACTACTCGGTATACCATAACCATTCCTAATTAGCGTCGACAGCTAAATTCTGGAATTTTTGTTAAAACACGCAAAGCAACGGATACCTCGGCAATTTTCCCCAAGTGCGTATGCATTCTGTACATTCTAATAGCAAAGGTCGCAATTTAAAGAGTTGCCCATATCGGTTTGAAATATCCTGTTCGCAGAAGTTAGAACTGAAGATGTTGAACTAGAACCATGTGAAATAGGTTGCGTTTTTTGTTTTGGCCAAGTTCCATATCAAGCTAAGAAGAAGAGAAAAATTAAATTTACCTTTTCAAGGTCATGGTTACATAATATCAACAAGATAATCGAGTAGAAATTACCTTATATGTACAATGGAATTTAACGCTTAACGGTGTGCGTGTTTGTGATGGGATCCAAATCGGTTGAATCCTGGTTGGATGACCAAGATCATTTAAAATAAGGAAGCCAGACTCTCATAATTTATCCGTCCCTTTGGGTCCCTTGACCCTTCGTCGGCAACAAACTCTCAGCTTGTACATTGCGAGACGCAACCTTGCACTTTTTAAAAGTTTCCAGTGTTACATGCCCAGTCCGAGTAGAAACGTATAAAATTTATAAATTCGTCTGTAAACGAAATGTTACATTGGAGATTGCAAGTAGATTGCAAAAGATACTGTCGGGTTCAGCGAGGACAAGATTTTACCCCCCTGTCTTCAACAAGACTTTCTTTGACAGGCTACCATGGAAGTTGGCGAATGATACCTGGGAATTCTTGGGTCCCGGAAACATTTGATTTGATTTCGATATTATGGAAGCCTCTATGACGAATCACGAAGTCTCGTTTTTCTGAGTTTCACTAGTTTTCCGAATCTAAAATCGTTCAAGTTTTAATCCGAGATTTTCAAAGAAGGTCGCCCCTCCAGTACGATTTTAAAACCCTCTTTCCTTAGTGTTACTTGAAGATGTTTCCGCTTTGAGGTGATCTTCTCGCAATCTTCGCAAGATGTCGAAATATATACATTACTAACATTAAAGAAGTTCTTTCATTTATTTTGGTCACGCAAAACTAAGAATGATTGAAGGAAACCTGGCTGATGATTATAGTTTACTAAGATAGATCAACACTCATGAGATAACAATACAGTAACACACTAAACCATAAAGGAACGAGGATGGTCATGAATGGAGAAGATTAACACGGATTACAAACGGCGAACATTTCAAGACGCAGAAACCGTGAATCAGTCCTTCTGTAGTATGTATTACCATTTCCCGCGGTGAGATGGCCAAATTGCGGCTAACTCACAGCCCGGCTCACAGCGAGCCTCATTGACCTTCGTTGTCACCAGGTTTGTTTTTTTTGTTTCCTATCAGAGCAAGAGAGGAAATCGATGTCTGGCACGCAAGCTTTGCTTCTAGTTCAACGCATAACCATCTTAATGACCCTTTAACAGAGTTTAGGCTCAATAATAAGTAGTTTTGCCTTTAATTAAATGAACTCGACCATAAATCGTTAAAAACTTCCTCAACGTCCCTTAACCAATCAGAGCTAACATGTTTTTTTTTCAGTCAATCGTGGCTTTGCGCGTTTTCCCACGTTTTTGTTGCCGCGAGTTCTGATTCTAATAAGCATTTACCCAATCTAGTTTTATTTCTTTTCTTTTATCTTTTATTTTTTATTATCCGTACATTGTACATATTTGGTCTTTTTTTATTAGCTGTAAATATTGTAAATTAGTAACGCAGGTCCACATCAGCCAATGGCTGCCAGTCTTTTTAACCTGCGAGACCAAATAAAGTATGTATGTATGCATGTATGTATGTATTGATTCTTTGTCTTAGTTCATAAGATAAGATACGAACGTTACTGATAAATGTGTCGAAATCGCTTGCATACAACATACATTCCTCATTAATTTATTTGGCTTTGCTTGACTCTGCATTGTGATTGAGCTGACAGCATGTAAAAGCGCGCACCATCGACTCAATATTCGCGCTCGTTCTCGGGCTTGACGCACGTTCGGATGAACGTGCATTTTCGCAGTTCAAATGTTTCCTAAATTGCCATTAGAAATGTGTAATTATTGGAAATTTATATTAGAAATGCGTAATGTATTGGAAATTGATTGTAAGAAATTAAACTGGCAAACTGTGAGGTTGAGGTTAGGTGGAAAGCTATGGATTGATTTCATAGATGGCATAGATACATTTGTCCGTTCTCTAGACTGTAAAAACTTAACCCCTTTTCTGACTACGGACAACGACTGTTGGACGACAGCTGTTAGTCTTTTGTTTTTGGGCAGGCTGCCACTTTGACTTTGCTTTCTGAGTGTTCACTGTGTCATGTAGGGTTAAATCGCGATATAAAACGAAGAAGTTGATCGAGACTGATCTATACAAATAAGGTTCATAATCCTGTCATTATTATAAGACCCTCCGCATAGATAGATAACCTGTTTACCCTTCGGTTTTACATAAGGCTTGTTCTTGCATGAACTGCTCATGATTTGAGAAAATAAGTAAATACACGAATAGATAGAACCAAAGATTACAAAATTATGTAGATAAACGTCATAGTGCAAGCACGATCATGATGGAACTCTCGATAACTTGGCGCGAGATCAAGGTATTAACAAGCACGGGGCATTAGTATTGAACAAAAAAAAAACTCGAAGATACGATAGTCGATACTAGTCTGGTGTGGGATTTCAGTTCAAAGATTTTTTTGTTTGATTGCAAGCAGTAACGTTGGTCACAATACAAATATTACCTTCATTAGCAACAGTATACTTGCCGGAAAAGAGAACTGCCGTAGTGCCAGATTACATGACCCATTGCTTGCGATACAAGCACAGCTGAAGTACAATTTACCGTACAACCGTTACAATACTGCCGAGCATTTCTTACATTACTTATTTTTCGATACAGTAGCATACCATGCTCGACGTTAAGAAGGATTACGTGCTTTGCTACATATCAGTGGCTAAATTGTAACACGCAGAGCAATTTTATATCTGTAAAATGTATTTTAATGTAAACCTTATTTACAGTGGTCATGCACTCAGCTATCCAAGCACTAAGCTTAGCTAGTTTACAGGCATGCTACTGAAAACAAAGGACACAAATATTTCAAACAAATACCAACTGACAGGAGGCAGACCAGTTTGCTATTTACAAAGCGTGATCGACGATTTGAACTCGGGACTACCGAGAAACAAATCCCGCTAGTAGCAGGGCGGAGGTCTTGAATCTGGGACCTTGGGATTACAACACCTGGGCCCTTTCCTGGGCCCTAAACCAATCAGCTACGATGCCTCCTAGGATCATGTAGATAGCGTCTCTTGTGTCTGATGCAATGGCTGCGATATCACTAAATCGAAGGGGGTAAAAAAACCCGTCTCACTGTCTGTGCTGCTAGATATTTATGGAGCTACATTTAGATCTGCATGCAGATTCATCTGCATCGCCGCCGATCATGATCACGGTGCCGGTGATGGCACCATAAAAAGAGCACTAAAATTTATGTATTAAATTATCAATGATAATTTGTTTACGCATGCTTGCTAGGGTCATCTCCGCATTCATGCACATTTCTTGTACTTGAGTTTGCAATGACGCTGCAGATTCCAGAAAAATCACGGAGAACGGAAAAACTTGCCTCTGATTTTTTTTTGGCCTCTTAATTCTTAAAGGGGCACTGTCACGGTATTTTAGCGTAATTTTACAATGCCGAAATATGTTCCTGCACCTATGGAAGCCCAAAAATAATGATGCAGTTTTGTTACCTAGGACTTTATCACTACACCGAAACCATTTATTGCCGCCTAGCACTTAGCATGGCAAGGATGGAAATGAATTGAAATTTGAAAAAACTTGCCAGTTTTTTCAAATTCTAGAGGCATTCCTTGAAAATATTGCCAGAAATTCATTATGGCTTGCTCTCTGAGCCACCATTCGTTTGATATGTTTCTTTTGGTCCATTTGAGCATTTTGGGAACGAGTAGTGGTGCCAGGTAAAGATTTCAGCAACGAATGAAGCTGAAAACAGCAAAACTCCCGTGACAGTGTTCCTTTAAATCAGCACAACACAAAAACAGAAAAAATCTCCTATTAACAGCTGTTATCAACATTATAGTATTCTCACTTTAGTGTTGAAACGGCTAAAGACAAAAGCAAAGTTTGATTTTTGTCGTTCAAAATATTATCCGATACCTAGGATAAAAACAAGTTTCCCATTAACCTTTAACGTGCCCAATGCTAATTAATTTCGTAGGGGAAATATGTATTTCTCCGATTACAAAGATATTCATGTCTCAGGAAGTTATCAAGCACGTACAGTAATCCAGATTTTTCAGGAACATTCCAACTACTTATTCTTGTTCTGGATTCCTCCGGACATATTTTGTAACTGACAAATATTAAATTATAGCTTTGGCCCGGAAATGGTGTACTTAAATAGTAATCAACTGAATTGGTCGTCCATGTTCTCGTGTCGCGCGCGCCATACGGCAGCTGAACGTAAAGGATGATTGATAACTTCCTGAGACATGAATATCTTTGTAATCGGAGAAATACATATTTCCCCTACGAAATTAATTAGCATTGGGCACGTTAAAGGTTAATGGGAAACTTGTTTTTATCCTAGGTATCGGATAATATTTTGAACGACAAAAATCAAACTTTGCTTTTGTCTTTAGCCGTTTCAACACTAAAGTGAGAATACTATAATGTTGATAACTGCTGTTAATAGGAGATTTTTTCTGTTTTTGTGTTGTGCTGATTTAAAGGAACACTGTCACGGGAGTTTTGCTGTTTTCAGCTTCATTCGTTGCTGAAATCTTTACCTGGCACCACTACTCGTTCCCAAAATGCTCAAATGGACCAAAAGAAACATATCAAACGAATGGTGGCTCAGAGAGCAAGCCATAATGAATTTCTGGCAATATTTTCAAGGAATGCCTCTAGAATTTGAAAAAACTGGCAAGTTTTTTCAAATTTCAATCCATTTCCATCCTTGCCATGCTAAGTGCTAGGCGGCAATAAATGGTTTCGGTGTAGTGATAAAGTCCTAGGTGACAAAACTGCATCATTATTTTTGGGCTTCCATAGGTGCAGGAACATATTTCGGCATTGTAAAATTACGCTAAAATACCGTGACAGTGCCCCTTTAAGAATTAAGAGGCCAAAAAAAAATCAGAGGCAAGTTTTTCCGTTCTCCGTGATTTTTCTGGAATCTGCAGCGTCATTGCAAACTCAAGTACAAGAAATGTGCATGAATGCGGAGATGACCCTAGCAAGCATGCGTAAACAAATTATCATTGATAATTTAATACATAAATATTAGTGCTCTTTTTATGGTGCCATCACCGGCACCGTGATCATGATCGGCGGCGATGCAGATGAATCTGCATGCAGATGTAAATGTAGCTCCATAAATATCTAGCAGCACAGACAGTGAGACGGGTTTTTTTACCCCCTTCGATTTAGTGATATCGCAGCCATTGCATCAGACACAAGAGACGCTATCTACATGATCCTAGGAGGCATCGTAGCTGATTGGTTTAGGGCCCAGGAAAGGGCCCAGGTGTTGTAATCCCAAGGTCCCGGATTCAAGACCTCCGCCCTGCTACTAGCGGGATTTGTTTCTCGGTAGTCCCGAGTTCAAATCGTCGATCACGCTTTGTAAATAGCAAACTGGTCTGTCTCCTGTCAGTTGGTATTTGTTTGAAATATTTGTGTCCTTTGTTTTCAGTAGCATGCCTGTAAACTAGCTAAGCTTAGTGCTTGGATAGCTGAGTGCATGACCACTGTAAATAAGGTTTACATTAAAATACATTTTACAGATATAAAATTGCTCTGCGTGTTACAATTTAGCCACTGATATGTAGCAAAGCACGTAATCCTTCTTAACGTCGAGCATGGTATGCTACTGTATCGAAAAATGAGTAATGTAAGAAATGCTCGGCAGTATTGTAACGGTTGTACGGTAAATTGTACTTCAGCTGTGCTTGTATCGCAAGCAATGGGTCATGTAATCTGGCACTACGGCAGTTCTCTTTTCCGGCAAGTATACTGTTGCTAATGAAGGTAATATTTGTATTGTGACCAACGTTACTGCTTGCAATCAAACAAAAAAATCTTTGAACTGAAATCCCACACCAGACTAGTATCGACTATCGTATCTTCGAGTTTTTTTTTTGTTCAATACTAATGCCCCGTGCTTGTTAATACCTTGATCTCGCGCCAAGTTATCGAGAGTTCCATCATGATCGTGCTTGCACTATGACGTTTATCTACATAATTTTGTAATCTTTGGTTCTATCTATTCGTGTATTTACTTATTTTCTCAAATCATGAGCAGTTCATGCAAGAACAAGCCTCATGTAAAACCGAAGGGTAAACAGGTTATCTATCTATGCGGAGGGTCTTATAATAATGACAGGATTATGAACCTTATTTGTATAGATCAGTCTCGATCAACTTCTTCGTTTTATATCGCGATTTAACCCTACATGACACAGTGAACACTCAGAAAGCAAAGTCAAAGTGGCAGCCTGCCCAAAAACAAAAGACTAACAGCTGTCGTCCAACAGTCGTTGTCCGTAGTCAGAAAAGGGGTTAAGTTTTTACAGTCTAGAGAACGGACAAATGTATCTATGCCATCTATGAAATCAATCCATAGCTTTCCACCTAACCTCAACCTCACAGTTTGCCAGTTTAATTTCTTACAATCAATTTCCAATACATTACGCATTTCTAATATAAATTTCCAATAATTACACATTTCTAATGGCAATTTAGGAAACATTTGAACTGCGAAAATGCACGTTCATCCGAACGTGCGTCAAGCCCGAGAACGAGCGCGAATATTGAGTCGATGGTGCGCGCTTTTACATGCTGTCAGCTCAATCACAATGCAGAGTCAAGCAAAGCCAAATAAATTAATGAGGAATGTATGTTGTATGCAAGCGATTTCGACACATTTATCAGTAACGTTCGTATCTTATCTTATGAACTAAGACAAAGAATCAATACATACATACATGCATACATACATACTTTATTTGGTCTCGCAGGTTAAAAAGACTGGCAGCCATTGGCTGATGTGGACCTGCGTTACTAATTTACAATATTTACAGCTAATAAAAAAAGACCAAATATGTACAATGTACGGATAATAAAAAATAAAAGATAAAAGAAAAGAAATAAAACTAGATTGGGTAAATGCTTATTAGAATCAGAACTCGCGGCAACAAAAACGTGGGAAAACGCGCAAAGCCACGATTGACTGAAAAAAAAACATGTTAGCTCTGATTGGTTAAGGGACGTTGAGGAAGTTTTTAACGATTTATGGTCGAGTTCATTTAATTAAAGGCAAAACTACTTATTATTGAGCCTAAACTCTGTTAAAGGGTCATTAAGATGGTTATGCGTTGAACTAGAAGCAAAGCTTGCGTGCCAGACATCGATTTCCTCTCTTGCTCTGATAGGAAACAAAAAAAACAAACCTGGTGACAACGAAGGTCAATGAGGCTCGCTGTGAGCCGGGCTGTGAGTTAGCCGCAATTTGGCCATCTCACCGCGGGAAATGGTAATACATACTACAGAAGGACTGATTCACGGTTTCTGCGTCTTGAAATGTTCGCCGTTTGTAATCCGTGTTAATCTTCTCCATTCATGACCATCCTCGTTCCTTTATGGTTTAGTGTGTTACTGTATTGTTATCTCATGAGTGTTGATCTATCTTAGTAAACTATAATCATCAGCCAGGTTTCCTTCAATCATTCTTAGTTTTGCGTGACCAAAATAAATGAAAGAACTTCTTTAATGTTAGTAATGTATATATTTCGACATCTTGCGAAGATTGCGAGAAGATCACCTCAAAGCGGAAACATCTTCAAGTAACACTAAGGAAAGAGGGTTTTAAAATCGTACTGGAGGGGCGACCTTCTTTGAAAATCTCGGATTAAAACTTGAACGATTTTAGATTCGGAAAACTAGTGAAACTCAGAAAAACGAGACTTCGTGATTCGTCATAGAGGCTTCCATAATATCGAAATCAAATCAAATGTTTCCGGGACCCAAGAATTCCCAGGTATCATTCGCCAACTTCCATGGTAGCCTGTCAAAGAAAGTCTTGTTGAAGACAGGGGGGTAAATCTTGTCCTCGCTGAACCCGACAGTATCTTTTGCAATCTACTTGCAATCTCCAATGTAACATTTCGTTTACAGACGAATTTATAAATTTTATACGTTTCTACTCGGACTGGGCATGTAACACTGGAAACTTTTAAAAAGTGCAAGGTTGCGTCTCGCAATGTACAAGCTGAGAGTTTGTTGCCGACGAAGGGTCAAGGGACCCAAAGGGACGGATAAATTATGAGAGTCTGGCTTCCTTATTTTAAATGATCTTGGTCATCCAACCAGGATTCAACCGATTTGGATCCCATCACAAACACGCACACCGTTAAGCGTTAAATTCCATTGTACATATAAGGTAATTTCTACTCGATTATCTTGTTGATATTATGTAACCATGACCTTGAAAAGGTAAATTTAATTTTTCTCTTCTTCTTAGCTTGATATGGAACTTGGCCAAAACAAAAACGCAACCTATTTCACATGGTTCTAGTTCAACATCTTCAGTTCTAACTTCTGCGAACAGGATATTTCAAACCGATATGGGCAACTCTTTAAATTGCGACCTTTGCTATTAGAATGTACAGAATGCATACGCACTTGGGGAAAATTGCCGAGGTATCCGTTGCTTTGCGTGTTTTAACAAAAATTCCAGAATTTAGCTGTCGACGCTAATTAGGAATGGTTATGGTATACCGAGTAGTGTGCCTTACTAACAAACATAATGGACGAGGAAAATCAACTGTACTCCCTTAGTGTTACCGGATTGGTTCATTGAAGGAAATTTACGTGCCTCTGTGTCGATCGAATACACCTACATCACGTAAAGAAATTCGTGTTGTCATTGTAATATCAATTAATATGATCGTCACAAAATAACCCATGTTTGACCTTTACTTCCACCGCTTTCAAGAAAGTGACAGAAAGCCTTGACTCCATGTCATTGTCCCAGTATTGTCAATACTGGCCTTGCTATTGACGAGATGAAATTTAATGTTTAACCACTTAGCTAAAGTAGCGAAAGACAAACCGACAAAATTTAACAGTTCCTCTTTGTCTCTCAGTAGAACCGTAACGTGATTTCCGTGAAGCGCATCGGGTGATACGTGGTGTGCAACCCTAAAACTGATGGATGATTTCAGTCTGCTTACTAGTTACGTTATGTTAGCTAAATTTATAGTTTGCGACCCGAATCGACCACTGTCTCAACTTCCTACAACTGCGACACTTGGGGTGAGGTTTCCTGAGTGCTGTAGCGAAGGATCTGGTTGATAGCGATATCTTAATTCTAGTTTGCCGTGTTTGCTACTGCAGCCTTTTGGCAACAAATACAGCAGAAATTATTGCTAATACGGTATTTGGACTAATCGGATTCTATGAAGATTCCAGAACTTGGACTAACGTGAATCCGATCGGAAGATTAAGACAGCTTGATAAAATTTTAGCGACCGATTTGAATACCCTTACCTTGCTTTTCCTCAGCGCTGCGATAATTTATTTTGCCCTACAAATTATAGAAAAAAACCACGACGTTAAGTGTCACCAAATTGTCAACCGACTCAACGGTAAGAGAAAGTTGCTCGCAAATAAAAGCATCTTCTTTGCGCTGAACTATGTTTATTGTGGATTAGTACTTACCTTCTTATAGTAGCTTGCTTCGGTCCATTCACACAAACAGAGAAGTGACCATATCACGATGGGGCTCCACATACTGCACGACATCATCGCCACGGAGCTTCCTTTGGAGTTCATAAACCCAATTTCACGAAAATTTGCCTGAGATTTCGAGCAATTGTCTAACAGTCTGTGACTCGCGGTCGGTCTGCCAGTTCTGTATTTAAACAGCGCCGAAGGCCACCGAATGACGTCACATCCGCCGTTCTCCATCCGTTGTAGCACGTAATTGGTTGATATGTCGTGATGAAAGAAAAATCTGCCAGCAGATGCGGCATAGCTAGTCGAGGCCAAAAAAAAAATCACTCACTCGACATGTGTGTGACGGTGCTCGTTGGTTACTTCATGCGACTTGATCACGTTTATTGGAGAAAAACGGATGCAACTAAGAGAACAGGCTTTAGGTACACATAGAATTATCTGAGTATGAAAAAAATGAGTGGGAAGTGTTGAATCTTAGAGAGCAGGAGATATAAAGTGGATAGAGTTCGCTTGTTTATAATTAATTAGGTCAAGAACTTGGGAATATTTTTCCGGTAGACTTTGAACTAAAAGGGCCAAACTGAAACGGGGTCTTATACCATATAAGATGGCATTTAGGCATAAGGCAGAACACATGTACCGTTTATGGAAATTTAGCCGGCGACTCAGCTGAAGGAGTGGTTCAGAGTCTGAGTATTTGCAGCCAAGGTAGATAATAAGTCGGAAGGAGCTGAAAGGGTCTGCAGTCGGCCTCCGTTAGATGTGGGAAGGAGGCGTATTGAGAGGATTTAGAAACTGTCTGTAGGACGCCTTCTGTAGGCCAACAGGCGGGCGGAATTCTGTCTTGGCAACATAGCACTGCATAGCCTGTTCCAGGCTCTCTCGGTGGTTGGGGAAGCGCGAAAAAAAGAGAGCGAGCTCGCCCACAGTTTTCTCGCTCGTCCTCAAATACGGAGAGCCTGGATCGAACAGGCCAAGTACAGCATCAAGAAAGGATGAGGTCATCCTAGTTCTCTTGACAGCATAGCATAACTTTCATACAATTACTGAGTCATGGTTGTACAGGGTCCGTCTGCAGTTAACTAAGCTAAGTAATTGTTTTTAACAATAGGCCACTTTCGATAGATCAGTATTTTAACATGGCTCCGAGGCTTTCCGAGGACAAAATTGCAATTTCCGTAAGTTTCTTTTTTCACCCAATTTCTAAAAGGGACGTGGATGCAAACAAAACATCACTAAACATAGAACAGTTTGTCCTGAAAGCCTCGTAACTATGTTAGAATAATGAACGTAGTCCTTTATTAATGCAGAAAAATTCCTCCCTCCGCCGGCCGGGTAACACTTTGGTCTGGAGGTTCGGTAACCACATATGTCGCTTTTTTTATTGAGTAGCCCAGGCCTAGAGAGGGTCTAGAGAGTAGTTATAGTTTCTCTTCTTCAGGGAGGGGTTTGGTTTAATTTACAAATGAGGCTGATCGAATTCGATTCTTTTTTACTGTAGATCGCACAGAAAAGAAGACGACAAACATTCTCGAGGTGTCCAAAGGAGAACACATATTTTATGGAGAACTCGGAAAAAATCCGAGTCCCAGATGGGATCTCGGATTTTTTCCGAGGTCTCCATAAAATTCTATATCATGTTGTTGTTATTTCATCTTTAATATACTCACTTTGGAGGTTGGTTGGCTGCATCTTGATATGCTTTAATGTGACAGTGCGATGCTGTTAGTGAGTTCATGTGTGCCAGTCATTACTTGGCTGTGTAACCGCGTGATGCGGTTCCAGTCGAGACCCACAAATTGACCCTTGCTCACCATAGAGTCTCCAGTAGCTCAGTGGTTAGAGCATCCGACTAGATCACGGAGGGTCGTGGGTTCAAATCCCATCTGGGACTCGGATTTTTTTCCGAGGTCTCCATAAAAATAGATTTCTTGTTTTAAATGAACTCCAAAACACGTTCCCGCTCCCGCAATTGCTCCCCTGGCCATCTGGGAGGCCTTTTTAGGCGGTTTTCAGTACGTGGTCACGGCATCCAAAATTGATCAAAGCAAAAAATCAAAACCGTTGAATAGATAACATCCAGAATCTCGGAAAAGAAAGAAGGTAGATATGCAAAGACTTCTGCCAGGAGTCAGGTCACAGCAATTTTGTTTAAGCAAGATATGCGGAGAAATTTTTGTATACCCAAATTTATGGCGGAGCTCCGACGGCCGAAGGGTCGCCAAGCGGAGCCCCATACTCATATAGTAAAGAAAAGCCAACCCATGAGTTGATTTTCTTATGGTTATCATGGCTAGCGGCAATGCTCGTGGGCGCGTACGCATGACGACGACGGCGACGGAGTCGCGCAACATGGCGACCATGCCCCAATAATAGGTGGACAGACATGTAGCCTTGTACTGTCCTGTTACTGTGTACTTCTTTGATATTGGACATCCATGTTATGATCAATTGACACCTGTCAAAACAAGGTATCTGCTGACTGGTATCACGTGGCCATATCGTGGGCTCAAGTCTACAACTCATCGAGCTCACGTGGTTTTTTTGAAGTTGACCGCTGACCAAGTGCTGATTTTTTTTATTGGATCGCGGGCGCATGTCAGGTTAACTTGTTGAGAACAGGGCAGGATTGTTCGGAAGCCGGTTAACTAGCCCAGGGTTAAAATTTATTAGAATTGTAACTTTTGCTTCTATACAATGTTTTTTTGCTGCTTTGTTTTGTGTATATGGTGATTACAAAACTCAAAACAGAAAGCTAAACCGCGACAAACAGATAACCTCACCGCAAAGTTACAAAACTCAAATCAAAATTCTACCTTTTCCTGGGTTAGTTTAATCGCGCTCTGAACAACCCGGCCGAGGAGGTACGTCTTTAGGCTGGCCTAAATCTATATATTAGAGATTTGTATGGAGACGCCATACTGGGGCCACTCCGGATGGGCTCCAACATGGCGGCCGGAAATCAATAGAAACATCAGTCACTGAGGTTTCAGCTATTTGAAAGCGCGAATATATCTCTTGAGCAACTGAAAAACGTTAAAATAATACTTTTTCTAATACATGAACTACTCAGATTGCCAAATTCCCAAAATAAGTCACTTTTTTAACCAACATGACAGCTCTCTTGGCCGCCATGTAAATGCCACGTCACGCAAAAGCTAAGAAATTCAAGCGTAGTCTATCACAAAATCATGCAAGAAACAATTTGGAGCGAAAATTTTTATGAATATTGATTTTCAGCTGTTCTTATACATCATGAAAGTAGGAGGATCAATAGTTTTGTAGTTTGATTTTAGTGACATCATGTAAAAACCCTCAGTTCTATGGAAAGAGCATGCAAAGAATGTATCCCCTCTGGACCAAGAACAATGATTTGGGGGCTAGAAATAAAAAAAGTAGGGTTTGTACAGATAATATTGAAAAACTTTCCCCGCTTGAAATAAAGTTGAATAAAGTACATCCAAGCAAGCTAACTTATTCGTCAGCGGCAACAACCTGGAATGGGATATGGTGAAAGTTTATTAACCCCAGACATTTACTTGGATAATAACACTTACTCTTTCACTCTACGTGCAGGCTGTGTCATACCTCAAATAGCATTTCCGATTTGTATTAAGTTGTTGTCATCTTCGCATTGCATCAAGAAAAGTTTTGGATGAGGCCCTCATTGTTAGGGCAAAATTTGAACGGAAGCTCGCCATGTCGCTATGATCCGAATTTCGTATCGAAGATGAGCAGATGAGCAGTTTATTTGTCGCCAGTTCTCGCCCTTCGCGACGTAACATTCTCAACTAACGAAACTGATTACGAAACGAAGAAGAATTTACAACCACCACAGGCAATAATTTTTCGGCTTTTGGATAGCTGCAGTGTACAGCCATCGCAGTTTTGAAAGGTTCACATGCGCTGATCTTGTTAATTAACTCATGACATCTGCGCTTATCATGAAAATCATAAGAGTATACCTTGCAAACAATTTAAACAACGTACTAGCCTTCTTCAGACGGTTTTCTATTGTTTTGCTACAATATATATGCCACTGAGCTTGATCAGAATAGTGAGAATGGGGACAGAGGTACTGAAAAGAATCAAAGGCAAATCTCAGATCTATCAGTTCATTATAAAAACGTAGTTTCTCTGGTGAAGGCAGCTGTGGCTGCCAGCTATAAACTCAGTGTGAACAATTTCCCCAATAAATAAGAATTCCTTTGCATATACCGACTTCTAAGCACAACTCATTCCATTGCTTACACCAAACAGATGGGACCAGATAACTTAGGAAGGGTGAGCAGAACAACGGTTGTATTTGTGCGGGAGGAAGAGAACGCCGAGTGGTGTGTGGGTGGGACAACCGTTTTATTTGTGGGGGAGGGAGAGAACGCCGAGTGGTGCGTGAGTGAAACAACGGTTGTATTTGTGGGTAGGGAGAGAACACCGAGTGGTGTGTGAGTGGAACAACTGTTGTATTTGTGGGGTAGGAGAGAACGCCGAGTGGTGCGTGAGTGAAACAACTGTTGTATTTATGGGGGAGGGAGAGAACGCCGAGTGGTGTGTGGGTGGGACAACCGTTTATTTATGGGGCAGGGAGAGAACGCCGAGTGGTGTGTGAGTGAAACAACGGTTGTATTTGTGGGGTAGGGAGAGAACGCCGAGTGGTGCGTGAGTGAAACAACGGTTGTATTTATGGGGAGGGAGAGAACGCCGAGTGGTGTGTGGGTGGGACAACCGTTTTATTTATGGGGTAGGGAGAGAACGCCGAGTGGTGCGTGAGTGAAACAACGGTTGTATTTATGGGCAGGGAGAGAAACGCGAGTGGTGTGTGAGTGAAACAACGGTTGTATTTGTGGGGTAGGGAGAGAACGCCGAGTGGTGCGTGAGTGAAACAACGGTTGTATTTATGGGGCAGGGAGAGAACGCCGAGTGGTGTGTGAGTGGAACAACGGTTGTATTTATGGCGTAGGGAGAGAACGCCGAGTGGTGTGTGAGTGAAACAACGGTTGTATTTATGGCGTAGGGAGAGAACGCCGAGTGGTGTGTGAGTGGAACAACGGTTGCATTTG
>JAHPZR010053609.1:0-10475 GCA_019787425.1 Platygyra sinensis | reverse complement strand
CGAAGGGTAAACAGGTTATCTATCTATGCGGAGGGTGTCTTATAATAATGACAGGATTATGAACCTTATTTGTATAGATCAGTCTCGATCAACTTCTTCGTTTTATATCGCGATTTAACCCTACATGACACAGTGAACACTCAGAAAGCAAAGTCAAAGTGGCAGCCTGCCCAAAAACAAAGACTAACAGCTGTCGTCCAACAGTCGTTGTCCCGTTAGTCAGAAAAGGGGTTAAGTTTGTTACAGTCTAGAGAACGGACAAATGTATCTATGCCATCTATGAAATCATCCATAGCTTTCCACCTAACCTCAACCTCACAGTTTGCCAGTTTAATTTCTTACAATCAATTTCCAATACATTACGCATTTCTAATATAAATTTCCAATAATTACACATTTCTAATGGCAATTTAGGAAACATTTGAACTGCGAAAATGCACGTTCATCCGAACGTGCGTCAAGCCCGAGAACGAGCGCGAATATTGAGTCGATGGTGCGCGCTTTTACATGCTGTCAGCTCAATCACAATGCAGAGTCAAGCAAAGCCAAATAAATTAATGAGGAATGTATGTTGTAT
Organism: Platygyra sinensis; assembly: GCA_019787425.1. Classification (NCBI taxonomy): domain Eukaryota; kingdom Metazoa; phylum Cnidaria; class Anthozoa; order Scleractinia; family Merulinidae; genus Platygyra; species Platygyra sinensis. Next base: position 9,898 of record JAHPZR010053609.1, on the reverse strand, counting down.
GCCAAGCGATTTCGACACATTTATCAGTAACGTTCGTATCTTATCTTATGAACTAAGACAAAGAATCAATACATACATACATGCATACATACATACTTTATTTGGTCTCGCAGGTTAAAAAGGACTGGCAGCCATTGGCTGATGTGGACCTGCGTTACTAATTTACAATATTTACAGCTAATAAAAAAAGACCAAATATGTACAATGTACGGATAATAAAAAATAAAAGATAAAAGAAAAGAAATAAAACTAGATTGGGTAAATGCTTATTAGAATCAGAACTCGCGGCAACAAAAACGTGGGAAAACGCGCAAAGCCACGATTGACTGAAAAAAAAACATGTTAGCTCTGATTGGTTAAGGGACGTTGAGGAAGTTTTAAGTAACGATTTATGGTCGAGTTCATTTAATTAAAGGCAAAAGTACTTATTATTGAGCCTAAACTCTGTTAAAGGGTCATTAAGATGGTTATGCGTTGAACTAGAAGCAAAGCTTGCGTGCCAGACGTCGATTTCCTCTCTTGCTCTGATAGGAAACAAAAAAAAACAAACCTGGTGACAACGAAGGTCAATGAGGCTCGCTGTGAGCCGGGCTGTGAGTTAGCCGCAATTTGGCCATCTCACCGCGGGAAATGGTAATACATACTACAGAAGGACTGATTCACGGTTTCTGCGTCTTGAAAGTCGTTTGCTTAATTTCAGTTCCGTTTGTAATCCGTGTTAATCTTCTCCATTCATGACCATCCTCGTTCCTTTATGGTTTAGTGTGTTACTGTATTGTTATCTCATGAGTGTTGATCTATCTTAGTAAACTATAATCATCAGCCAGGTTTCCTTCAATTATTCTTAGTTTTGCGTGACCAAAATAAATGAAAGAAACTTCTTTAATGTTAGCAATATATATATTTCGACATCTTGCGAAGATTGCGAGAAGATCACCTCAAAGCGGAAACATCTTCAAGTAACACTAAGGAAAGAGGGTTTTAAAATCGTACTGGAGGGGCGACCTTCTTTGAAAATCTCGGATTAAAACTTGAACGATTTTAGATTCGGAAAACTAGTGAAACTCAGGAAAACGAGACTTCGTGATTCGTCATAGAGGCTTCCATAATCTCGAAATCAAATCAAATGTTTCCGGGACCCAAGAATTCCCAGGTATCATTCGCCAACTTCCATGGTAGCCTGTCAAAGAAAGTCTTGTTGAAGACAGGGGGATAAAATCTTGTCCACGCTGAACCCGACAGTATCTTTTGCAATCTACTTGCAATCTCCAATGTAACATTTCGTTTACAGACGAATTCATAAATTTTATACGTTTCTACTCGGACTGGGCATGTAACACTGGAAACTTTTAAAAAGTGCAAGGTTGCGTCTCGCAATGTACAAGCTGAGAGTTTGTTGCCGGCGAAGGGTCAAGGGACCCAAAGGGACGGATAAATTATGAGAGTCTGGCTTCCTTATTTTAAATGATCTTGGTCATCCAACCAGGATTCAACCGATTTGGATCCCATCACAAACACGCACACCGTTAAGCGTTAAATTCCATTGTACATATAAGGTAATTTCTACTCGATTATCTTGTTGATATTATGTAACCATGACCTTGAAAAGGTAAATTTAATTTTTCTCTTCTTCTTAGCTTGATATGGAACTTGGCCAAAACAAAAACGCAACCTATTTCACATGGTTCTAGTTCAACGTCTTCAGTTCTAACTTCTGCGAACAGGATATTTCAAACCGATATGGGCAACTCTTTAAATTGCGACCTTTGCTATTAGAATGTACAGAATGCATACGCACTTGGGGAAAATTGCCGAGGTATCCGTTGCTTTGCGTGTTTTAACAAAATTCCAGAATTTAGCTGTCGACGCTAATTAGGAATGGTTATGGTATACCGAGTAGTGTGCCTTACTAACAAACATAATGGACGAGGAAAATCAACTGTACTCCCTTAGTGTTACCGGATTGGTTCATTGAAGGAAATTTACGTGCCTCTGTGTCGATCGAATACACCTACATCACGTAAAGAAATTCGTGTTGTCATTGTAATATCAATTAATATGATCGTCACAAAATAACCCATGTTTGACCTTTACTTCCACCGCTTTCAAGAAAGTGACAGAAAGCCTTGACTCCATGTCATTGTCCCAGTATTGTCAATACTGGCCGTGCTATTGACGAGATGAAATTTAATGTTTAACCACTTAGCTAAAGTAGCGAAAGACAAACCGACAAAATTTAACAGTTCCTCTTTGTCTCTCAGTAGAACCGTAACGTGATTTCCGTGAAGCGCATCGGGTGATACGTGGCGTGCAACCCTAAAACTGATGGATGATTTTCAGTCTGCTTAGTAGTTACGTTATGTTAGCTAAATTTATAGTTTGCGACCCGAATCGACCACTGTCTCAACTTCCTACAACTGCGACACTTGGGGTGAGGTTTCCTGAGTGCTGTAGCGAAGGATCTGGTTGATAGCGATATCTTAATTCTAGTTTGCCGTGTTTGCTACTGCAGCCTTTTGGCAACAAATACAGCAGAAATTATTGCTAATACGGTATTTGGACTAATCGGATTCTATGAAGATTCCAGAACTTGGACTAACGTGAATCCGATCGGAAGATTAAGACAGCTTGATAAAATTTTAGCGACCGATTTGAATACCCTTACCTTGCTTTTCCTCAGCGCTGCGATAATTTATTTTGCCCTACAAATTATAGAAAAAAACCACGACGTTAAGTGTCACCAAATTGTCAACCGACTCAACGGTAAGAGAAAGTTGCTCGCAAATAAAAGCATCTTCTTTGCGCTGAACTATGTTTATTGTGGATTAGTACTTACCTTCTTATAGTAGCTTGCTTCGGTCCATGCACACAAACAGAGAAGTGACCATATCACGATGGGGCTCCACATACTGCACGACATCATCGCCACGGAGCTTCCTTTGGAGTTCATAAACCCAATTTCACGAAAATTTGCCTGAGATTTCGAGCAATTGTCTAACAGTCTGTGACTCGCGGTCGGTCTGCCAGTTCTGTATTTAAACAGCGCCGAAGGCCACCGAATGACGTCACATCCGCCGTTCTCCATCCGTTGTAGCACGTAATTGGTTGATATGTCGTGATGAAAGAAAAATCTGCCAGCAGATGCGGCATAGCTAGTCGAGGCCAAAAAAAAAATCACTCACTCGACATGTGTGTGACGGTGCTCGTTGGTTACTTCATGCGACTTGATCACGTTTATTGGAGAAAAACGGATGCAACTAAGAGAACAGGCTTTAGGTACACATAGAATTATCTGAGTATGAAAAAAATGAGTGGGAAGTGTTGAATCTTAGAGAGCAGGAGATATAAAGTGGATAGAGTTCGCTTGTTTATAATTAATTAGGTCAAGAACTTGGGAATATTTTTCCGGTAGACTTTGAACTAAAAGGGCCAAACTGAAACGGGGTCTTATACCATATAAGATGGCATTTAGGCATAAGGCAGAACACATGTACCGTTTATGGAAATTTAGCCGGCGACTCAGCTGAAGGAGTGGTTCAGAGTCTGAGTATTTGCAGCCAAGGTAGATAATAAGTCGGAAGGAGCTGAAAGGGTCTGCAGTCGGCCTCCGTTAGATGTGGGAAGGAGGCGTATTGAGAGGATTTAGAAACTGTCTGTAGGACGCCTTCTGTAGGCCAACAGGCGGGCGGAATTCTGTCTTGGCAACATAGCACTGCATAGCCTGTTCCAGGCTCTCTCGGTGGTTGGGGAAGCGCGAAAAAAAGAGAGCGAGCTCGCCCACAGTTTTCTCGCTCGTCCTCAAATACGGAGAGCCTGGATCGAACAGGCCAAGTACAGCATCAAGAAAGGATGAGGTCATCCTAGTTCTCTTGACAGCATAGCATAACTTTCATACAATTACTGAGTCATGGTTGTACAGGGTCCGTCTGCAGTTAACTAAGCTAAGTAATTGTTTTTAACAATAGGCCACTTTCGATAGATCAGCATTTTAACATGGCTCCGAGGCTTTCCGAGGACAAAATTGCAATTTCCGTAAGTTTCTTTTTTCACCCAATTTCTAAAAGGGACGTGGATGCAAAGAAAAACATCACTAAACATAGAACAGTTTGTCCTGAAAGCCTCGTAACCATGTTAGAATAATGAACGTAGTCCTTTATTAATGCAGAAAAATTCCTCCCTCCGCCGGCCGGGTAACACTTTGGTCTGGAGGTTCGGTAACCACATATGTCGCTTTTTTTATTGAGTAGCCCAGGCCTAGAGAGGGTCTAGAGAGTAGTTATAGTTTCTCTTCTTCAGGGAGGGGTTTGGTTTAATTTACAAATGAGGCTGATCGAATTCGATTCTTTTTTACTGTAGATCGCACAGAAAAGAAGACGACAAACATTCTCGAGGTGTCCAAAGGAGAACACATATTTTATGGAGAACTCGGAAAAAATCCGAGTCCCAGATGGGATCTCGGATTTTTTCCGAGGTCTCCATAAAATTCTATATCATGTTGTTGTTATTTCATCTTTAATATACTCACTTTGGAGGTTGGTTGGCTGCATCTTGATATGCTTTAATGTGACAGTGCGATGCTGTTAGTGAGTTCATGTGTGCCAGTCATTACTTGGCTGTGTAACCGCGTGATGCGGTTCCAGTCGAGACCCACAAATTGACCCTTGCTCACCATAGAGTCTCCAGTAGCTCAGTGGTTAGAGCATCCGACTAGATCACGGAGGGTCGTGGGTTCAAATCCCATCTGGGACTCGGATTTTTTCCGAGGTCTCCATAAAAATAGATTTCTTGTTTTAAATGAACTCCAAAACACGTTCCCGCTCCCGCAATTGCTCCCCTGGCCATCTGGGAGGCCTTTTTAGGCGGTTTTCAGTACGTGGTCACGGCATCCAAAATTGATCAAAGCAAAAAATCAAAACCGTTGAATAGATAACATCCAGAATCTCGGAAAAGAAAGAAGGTAGATATGCAAAGACTTCTGCCAGGAGTCAGGTCACAGCAATTTTGTTTAAGCAAGATATGCGGAGAAATTTTTGTATACCCAAATTTATGGCGGAGCTCCGACGGCCCGAAGGGTCGCCAAGCGGAGCCCCATACTCATATAGTAAAGAAAAGCCAACCCATGAGTTGATTTTCTTATGGTTATCATGGCTAGCGGCAATGCTCGTGGGCGCGTACGCATGACGACGACGGCGACGGAGTCGCGCAACATGGCGACCATGCCCCCAATAATAGGTGGACAGACATGTAGCCTTGTACTGTCCTGTTACTGTGTACTTCTTTGATATTGGACATCCATGTTATGATCAATTGACACCTGTCAAAACAAGGTATCTGCTGACTGGTATCACGTGGCCATATCGTGGGCTCAAGTCTACAACTCATCGAGCTCACGTGGTTTTTTTGAAGTTGACCGCTGACCAAGTGCTGATTTTTTTTATTGGATCGCGGGCGCATGTCAGGTTAACTTGTTGAGAACAGGGCAGGATTGTTCGGAAGCCGGTTAACTAGCCCAGGGTTAAAATTTATTAGAATTGTAACTTTTGCTTCTATACAATGTTTTTTTGCTGCTTTGTTTTGTGTATATGGTGATTACAAAACTCAAAACAGAAAGCTAAACCGCGACAAACAGATAACCTCACCGCAAAGTTACAAAACTCAAATCAAAATTCTACCTTTTCCTGGGTTAGTTTAATCGCGCTCTGAACAACCCGGCCGAGGAGGTACGTCTTTAGGCTGGCCTAAATCTATATATTAGAGATTTGTATGGAGACGCCATACTGGGGCCACTCCGGATGGGCTCCAACATGGCGGCCGGAAATCAATAGAAACATCAGTCACTGAGGTTTCAGCTATTTGAAAGCGCGAATATATCTCTTGAGCAACTGAAAAACGTTAAAATAATACTTTTTCTAATACATGAACTACTCAGATTGCCAAATTCCCAAAATAAGTCACTTTTTTAACCAACATGACAGCTCTCTTGGCCGCCATGTAAATGCCACGTCACGCAAAAGCTAAGAAATTCAAGCGTAGTCTATCACAAAATCATGCAAGAAACAATTTGGAGCGAAAATTTTTATGAATATTGATTTTCAGCTGTTCTTATACATCATGAAAGTAGGAGGATCAATAGTTTTGTAGTTTGATTTTAGTGACATCATGTAAAAACCCTCAGTTCTATGGAAAGAGCATGCAAAGAATGTATCCCCTCTGGACCAAGAACAATGATTTGGGGGCTAGAAATAAAAAAGTAGGGTTTGTACAGATAATATTGAAAAACTTTCCCCGCTTGAAATAAAGTTGAATAAAGTACATCCAAGCAAGCTAACTTATTCGTCAGCGGCAACAACCTGGAATGGGATATGGTGAAAGTTTATTAACCCCAGACATTTACTTGGATAATAACACTTACTCTTTCACTCTACGTGCAGGCTGTGTCATACCTCAAATAGCATTTCCGATTTGTATTAAGTTGTTGTCATCTTCGCATTGCATCAAGAAAAGTTTTGGATGAGGCCCTCATTGTTAGGGCAAAATTTGAACGGAAGCTCGCCATGTCGCTATGATCCGAATTTCGTATCGAAGATGAGCAGATGAGCAGTTTATTTGTCGCCAGTTCTCGCCCTTCGCGACGTAACATTCTCAACTAACGAAACTGATTACGAAACGAAGAAGAATTTACAACCACCACAGGCAATAATTTTTCGGCTTTTGGATAGCTGCAGTGTACAGCCATCGCAGTTTTGAAAGGTTCACATGCGCTGATCTTGTTAATTAACTCATGACATCTGCGCTTATCATGAAAATCATAAGAGTATACCTTGCAAACAATTTAAACAACGTACTAGCCTTCTTCAGACGGTTTTCTATTGTTTTGCTACAATATATATGCCACTGAGCTTGATCAGAATAGTGAGAATGGGGACAGAGGTACTGAAAAGAATCAAAGCAAATCTCAGATCTATCAGTTCATTATAAAAACGTAGTTTCTCTGGTGAAGGCAGCTGTGGCTGCCAGCTATAAACTCAGTGTGAACAATTTCCCCAATAAATAAGAATTCCTTTTGCATATACCGACTTCTAAGCACAACTCATTCCATTGCTTACACCAAACAGATGGGACCAGATAACTTAGGAAGGGTGAGCAGAACAACGGTTGTATTTGTGCGGGAGGAAGAGAACGCCGAGTGGTGTGTGGGTGGGACAACCGTTTTATTTGTGGGGGAGGGAGAGAACGCCGAGTGGTGCGTGAGTGAAACAACGGTTGTATTTGTGGGGTAGGGAGAGAACACCGAGTGGTGTGTGAGTGGAACAACTGTTGTATTTGTGGGGTAGGGAGAGAACGCCGAGTGGTGCGTGAGTGAAACAACTGTTGTATTTATGGGGGAGGGAGAGAACGCCGAGTGGTGTGTGGGTGGGACAACCGTTTTATTTATGGGGCAGGGAGAGAACGCCGAGTGGTGTGTGAGTGAAACAACGGTTGTATTTGTGGGGTAGGGAGAGAACGCCGAGTGGTGCGTGAGTGAAACAACGGTTGTATTTATGGGGGAGGGAGAGAACGCCGAGTGGTGTGTGGGTGGGACAACCGTTTTATTTATGGGGTAGGGAGAGAACGCCGAGTGGTGCGTGAGTGAAACAACGGTTGTATTTATGGGGCAGGGAGAGAACGCCGAGTGGTGTGTGAGTGAAACAACGGTTGTATTTGTGGGGTAGGGAGAGAACGCCGAGTGGTGCGTGAGTGAAACAACGGTTGTATTTATGGGGCAGGGAGAGAACGCCGAGTGGTGTGTGAGTGGAACAACGGTTGTATTTATGGCGTAGGGAGAGAACGCCGAGTGGTGTGTGAGTGAAACAACGGTTGTATTTATGGCGTAGGGAGAGAACGCCGAGTGGTGTGTGAGTGGAACAACGGTTGCATTTGTGGTGGAGGAAGGGTACGCTAAGTGGTGCGTGAGTGGAACAGTGGTTTTATTTGTGGGGAAAGGTATGAGAAGGACACTGAGCGGTGGGTAAGTACAATGACGGTTGCATTTGTGAGAGAGGGAGAGGACCCTGAGTGGAAGGTGAGTAGAACGGATTGTGTGGGTTCTAGAACAAAATGGTACTAAATTCGGCACTTTCTGTGTAAATCCATCGATATCTTTAGCGCAATTTGAGCATCATGTCATTCTGTTTACACAAGATTTACTCTCCTACCTGAGTTCACGATCAACAGCTCATGGTCATTTGCACCTGTATAAAGCGAGGACTGAAGAGAGACCGCAGGAAACTGGATTAGGATGAATGGAACATGAACAAATTAAAAAAGCAATTTGTGTAAATTATATTTCCATTTACCCCGGGAATGGGGTACTCCAAGTGTGCGACCCGCTTTCCCGACACCCTTACCCTATTTATGACCAAAATCTGCGATTTTCCCAACCCCATTTATGACCTGACCGAAAATTTGATCAGATCCTATTTATGACCACTGCAACTGGTATAGTGACCCTACACATAATTTATGAAGGACTTTTGTTGATGGTCTTCTTCTAAAAAAAAACATACCCAGTTCAAGAGTGTAAAAACCATAGCCTATTTATGACCAAAACGGCTGGAAGATCATATCCTTTAGGGCTGCACACCTATATAGCCCATATAAGGGAGTACCCTCCACGACCCCAACACACACACACACACACATATAATGATTTAGATATTGAAGGAATTAGCTGTTGAGCAACTAAACTGAAATTTATGTCCTCATTTTGAAATTACTGGCGATTGGCACTGGCAGTGCGGAGAGGCAGTATGATTGCCTCGTGGATACAGCCTCTCTTTTCTCAATAATGAAATCCAACGAGTTCACTCAATCACTACCGCAAACCAATCCGATCGAGTTCCGCTTGTTATCACATACAATCCTGCCCTTTGTTCTACGTCAACTATCATACAAAGCCACCTTAAAATCCTTTCGTCTTCCCCACGATGCAGCAACGTCTTTCAAACCACACCTCTTGTTGCTCTCCGACGAACCGACAACCTTAGTGATGTTTTGTTAGATCTAAACTAGTAGTAATCAAAGATTACGAGAGTGCGTTCGACGCCGTATAAACGCCGTGGTTTATACAGATACCTTAAATGATTTCCCTAGCTGACTTTCAACCTCTAAAAACCAACCTTTTTTCATCAACAACCGGGGTTTTTATACAGAAAGATATTTTAGTGACAAAATCCATGCCAGTCTGATTGAAGACTACGTTGCGTGACGGCGCCAGTTTCCGTAGACTCATAAGTTTAATAGGACTAAACTATTTACATCAGCTTTGAAATTTCGTGCTAAATATTGTCACATGACTTGTAATGTTTAAGCGCAAAAGCTTATTGCGTTCTCGAGGAACGAGAGAGCGCATCCTAATTTGGTTTGCAGGCGTGAGAAATCGAGATTTGGCCGCCCCTCTAAGTTTTTTCAGGGGCTTTGGGCCTCATATACGCGTGCAAGTGAAAATAACACGTGCAAGAGAAAATAACACGTGCAAGAGAAAATAACACGTGCAGCGTTTGGCCTCGTTGTCCTGTACATCGATTACGTCATGCCTGTACATTGGCTCTTTTCTGTATTCCTCGAAGTGTGAGGGAACTGTGTACAACTCCCGATAAAAGAATAAAGCCGCAGTCAACCATAAGTTTCCATTTCCTTTTCTTCAAAATACCCATTTTCTATCATCACACTACATATCCTACAGAACGCACTTCCTAATCTTTGATTACTGCTAGTTTCTAAAAGTATATTTTTTACGAACATTCTAAGAAGGAAGCTCAAATATAACTGAGTAAAACATTTGCAATCGCGTGCTCGTTCATCGCGTAAACAAACTCCGTGCGACTGATTCGAGTATTTCCCCTGGCCTGATTAATAA
>JAHPZR010053608.1:0-19384 GCA_019787425.1 Platygyra sinensis | reverse complement strand
CTCAATAAAATTCGGCCTTGCATTTCCACTTCGCGTCCGAACGCACGTCGCAACGCAAAATCACGCAAGCGAACAATAAAAATCGCCTACCCATTCAATAAATTGAGTCAAGAAATTGCAACTATCGGAGAAGAGTAAGATACATAAACCAACGTGCCAACGTTTTCAGGTGTGCATGATATTCTGAAACTTGACTTATTCGGCTAAGGGTATCACTGGAAAATGACCAAAAAATTATAGTATTTATTAGTATGGAGACGCCCTCGTACAACATGGGCGGACCGGGGAAACGAGTGGAGAAACAGTCTGGAGTTTACTTTTTGGCTCCCTCTAAAACGTTTCTTCTCTCTCTGTTAAACTTGAAAGCATTCGCATAGGCACTTCTCTCAAACCATATTGGTTACCAAGAACTCGAAAAAACACAATGGCGAGGCGGAACATTTTCATGACAGCGTAACATATTACCCAGAAGAAACCAATGCACGCCCGCCGGTTTTGTCACGCCGTTCGTGAAAAAACCTCAGTGTTATATATTCATAAAACGAACAGCAGTCTTCCGTAGCTGAAGACAGCGGCCAACCGATATATCTTTCAATATAGACTTTTATACCTGACAAAGGTGAAGAACCCACACGATCCGAATCTCGTACCCAGAGCCCATTCCTCCTTAGACGCGCGGTAGGGAAATCGGTAACGGAACAACACAAATAAATATCCAGAGTAATTTTGCATGATTCCAATAAGGTCTAACAAATCATTTGGACTTCAAGGTTCACCCTTTTTTACTCGCTTTTATCGTGTCTTTTCTTAGCTCAGGATCAAAACAACACTGTTTCGATACTGGAAGTGGCGGATCCAAACCTTGAGCTAAGGGTGAGGGGGGGGGGGGGGAAGTGGTGGTGGGGAACAGTTTTATTCAACTTGTAAAACCAAATTAACTTGCCCTGCCGGCTTTTCTTCCTTCTGAGATTTCTTTTTTTTTATCCAAAATAAGGGATGGGATCGGCTCCCCCGGTCCCTCCACTAGATCCGCTACTGAATAGCTATTTATTTTACTTATTTGATATGATTATCCCTTTGGAAACGACAATTTTGAACATGATCTTCTAAATCGGGATTCGTTCTTCGCTCGCCTATTCTTGGGTTTTACGTGACGTCAGAAAAAAAAAAACTACAATTAAAGTTTTTGAGTTTTCACCTTTGTCAGGTAAAAGTCATATTGAAAGATATATCTGTTGGCCTGTCTTCAGCTCGGAAGACTGCTTTGTTTTATGAATATAACACTGAGGTTTTTTCACAACGCGTGACAGCGGCATTGTTTCTGGGTAATATGTTACGTGCATGAAAATGTCGCCTCGCCTTGTGTTTTCGAGTTCTTGGTAACCAATATGTTGAGAGAAGTGCCTATGCGAATGCTTTCAAGTTTAACAGAGAGAAGAAACGTTTAGAGGGAGCCAAAGTAAACTCCAGATGTTTTCCACTGGTTTCCGGTCGCCATGTTGTAAGAGGGCGTCTCCATACTAATAAATACTATAATTTTTGGTCATTTTCAGTGATACCCTTAGCCGAATAAGTCAAGTTCAGAATATCATGCACCCTGAAACTTTGGCACGTTGTTTATTATTAACTCTTCTACGATATTTCAATTTCTTGACTCATTTATTGAATGGTAGGCGATTTTATTTTCGCTTGCGTGATTGCGTTCGACGTGCGTTCGACGAAGTGGAATGCAAGCCTAATTTTATTGAGTGACTATGCAGAGTTAGTTGCCCTGTGTAAGGTTATAGTCTGGAAAATCCACATTCCTGTAAGGACACAAAAATGGCCACCCCGCTTAATTTTTGCAGGGGCATGTCACGGCATAGTTATTAACTATGGTCACGGCCAGTAAACTGGTACCGTAAGTGAGACATGTGACGAACATGTGAGCACGTGAGCAGGCAATGTAGACTTTGGTCCTTCTTTCAATGTGCTCTCGATCTCAGAGGTAGCGTTGGATTCTTTCGTCGTGGAATTTTGAGGCTGAGTAGTATTATATTCAATAGTCCTTTCCAGTATGATGTTATTTAAACGTTCGTTCGAGCTCACGATGAGCTTGTTTATTTTATATGTTCACGAACACGATCGCCTAGGCTTTGGGATGTTAACTGTGGGAACAGCTGTATTAAATCCCGGGCTGTATCTGATTGCATTTGTGGATTTAGTTCCAATTGCGACAGAAAAGGTCAGTAGTATCCGGTCGAATATTATTTGGAATCAGTGGAAGAGTACTCTGAAGGAAAGATCCATAAGAGTGAACCTGAACCAGGGAACGGAAATGTAGCCTGCGTAGCTTGGCGGTTTTTAAGCAATAGCCCTTTTTACGGTTAATTTTTCTCATTTGCATTACAATGTAATCCAACGTGGATGCGAGGCAATTTCGGGCTAAAACTCAAAATAGCCCGAAATTGCCTCACATACATGCAGATTTTATTGTAATGCAAATGGGCAAAGCTAACCGTGAAAAGGGCTATTTGAGGGCGCAGGGAAAGCGGAAAAGCCGCGATAAGGAGCGCCCAAAGCCGGAGGAGCCTGGGAGAGAGACAACTGAGAAACTTCGCCGCTTGTGTGTCCGCGTTCAAATTGCTTACTCGGCCGCCAAGCTACGCAGGCTTCGGAAATGTAAACAGACGTCTAAATACTGTGTACTTTGTTAATCAGGCCAGGGGAAATACTCGAATCAGTCGCACGTAGTTTGTTTACGCGATGAACGAGCACGCGATTGCAAATGTTTGACTCAGTTATATTTGAGCTTCCTGCTTAGTATAATGTTCGTAAACAATGTACTTTTACAAATAAGCTTTTGCGCTTTAACATTACAAGTCAAAGTGTCAATATTTAGCACGAAATTTGGAAGCTGATGTAAATTGTTTAGTCCTATTGAACTTTTGAGTCTACGGAAACTGGTGCCGTCACGCAACGCAGTCTTCAATCAGACTGGCATGGACTTCGTCACTGAAATATCTTTCTGTAAAACCCCGGTTGTTGATGAAAAAAGGTTGGTTTTTAGTTTTGAGAGTCAGCTAGGGAAATCATTTAAGGTATCTGTATAAACATTTATACGGCGTCGAACGTACTCTCATAATCTTTGATTACTACTAGTAGTTAAGCTTACTTGCGTGACGTGAAAACGACCAATTTGTCACGTAATCTGTACGCGATCACTTGGGTGTCCAATTATTACAGGTGCATACTGTATCCTACCCAGTTTGAACTTTAGTAATTTGATACCCACATGACTCGATTTGCGCGCTTTAACGGCTAACTTCGCAATGTTTCCTACTACAGTTTTCAAAACTTATGAAATGCACTATAAACGTTTTCTCTCAAAAGAGGTTCTCAAAAGAAATTTTAAATTCCAAAATTTGTTATAGACACAATAAATTTAGTAACTGGATGTCGTGTTGTACAATTCAGGGAGTAACTGAGCTCGTAATTTTTTAATCGGCCTCGCGCTTCGCGTGATTACTCCCTGAAATGTACTCCACTCGGTCCAATTACTATATAATTTGTAATTATCCTGCGCGACGCTTTAGAAAGTGTTCCCTTATGTGGCAGGGGCGTATCTAAACATTGGTAGTGAGGAAGGAAGTGATATGGGTTTGGATTTGCACAACCTTGAAGGCTGAATAAATGACCCGCTGCGATCTTCTTGTGGAGCAGTCTCACGGCATCTGCTCATATTACCTTGAGAGTCGATCACAGTTCGCTCGTTAACATATACAAGATGAAACATTTTGTGCCTGTCACTTTGAAAAAGCGCTGTTGCTTGCGTGATGTGACGGATGTCCGTGTTACAATATTAAAACTTTGCTTTTTGACAGATACACCAACGAGATGTTGAAAGCCATCCTTGATGATGGCGTCAAAGTGAAGGATATATGGCGTGGACTTTGATGGATAACTTCGAGTGGGGATCTGCCTACACCACCCCCTACGGGCTCCATTTTGTCGACTTTGAGAACGATCCTGACTTGACACGTATTCCAAGGAAGTCGGTCAGCTTCTTCAAACAGCTGATAGCAACAATGGGTTTCCTGACCCTGACGCGAAATCCGAAAGTGCAAAGATGCTTCCTAACGTTACTGTTATTTTCGCTTTATAATCGGGTTGATTATTAAACCGCTCGTTGGTTGAAACCGGTTCCCTCGTTGGTCATATCTTAGGTTGTTTTTCAGTTTGGTATATGAAGTATACGATATCACTTACCGGGAAAATGATCCGTGGTCAGGTCGATGAAGATTTTATTATAGACAAGTGGTTATGGATACTTAGAATTGAAAGAATGTATTTATCATGCCAGTAGAAATACAAATTATTACGGCGCAAATATCAACTGACTGCAGTGCTGTCTGTTTGTTTCGTGGGAAAATCGTGAATCAGCAAAGGGCAAAGGGGGAACAAAATCTCAGTGTCAATTGTAGTACATGTATAGGTTGCAATTAAAATGAAGCGTCTCTACGGTCACAGTCGACGACCGGGGCCAGGTTGTTAGCAAAAGCCGGTTAATGCTATCTGGCTTTGCCCAATAAGGCAAAGGAGAGTGAGCCTGGGATTGACTGGATACAGCTGGTTAGCTTGGCCAATCAGTAGCAGCACAGAACCAACACGAAAGCTGTTGACGCAGTGATGGCGGGTAAAAAAGAGAATTTGATCTCAGAAAGCCTTTTTTATCTCGCTCTTCACTCAACGTTTGGCAGACCTGGTAAAATCTGTGGAAACGCTTTATAGAAGTCAAATAATTCTCACATTTTGATTGGTGCTTACATCTATCTATGGAGGAACACGCATGAATAAATTCATAGTATGTTTTATATTTTTATTCCATAAGACAAGTAGATCCATGTTGCGGTAGCTTCTTAATAATAAATGTCAAATTGTGATAAGAACGTCAGTGACACACTCGCCTGATGGCTCGCGTCACACCTTTTTTTGTTTTCACCACATTTTGACGTCCTCTGCGATCAATGACAACAAACCCAGGGTGACATGGAATGCATTTGTTAAATAACTGAAACTGTCAAACATCATAAATCAGATCGGATCATCTTCAACTTGTCAATTTTTCGGCGTACACTTTTTAAGCTTAATTTTATTTTCATTATTTTTAGTAAAAAAATTATCGCGAGAATTTTTGATAAATAGATAGATTATTATTCATTTGTCGCACGACTACATATTTTCTTTTAGTATAAATTTTGATACAATATAAAATTCTCTTTATGAGAAAAAAAAACTGACATTAAAAATTATTTCGGTGTAAAAATATGAGCAATGAAATATTTCGTGCTTGGTACAAATTGTTAACTCTCTTATTTCATTGTGATATAGCGTATAATATATACTTACAATATGAATACATTGACCTAAGACGCAAGACTCCAAGGGGATATCTCCCTTCAAGTGGAACACGGCCTTAACAAGGAACACGTTAAGAATCGATGAGAGGAATACAATTTAAGTTCCAACGGGGGTACCATTTTAAGGGCGATTAGAGGAAAACAATGATTGCAAAGGCGACTAGAGTTACAAAATTGAGGTCCACTGGAGGACAAAGATTAAGGGAGGTTAAATATACACAACTAAGGGAGTGATATAACAAAAGGCAAAAACCTTCCATTTACCTAACACGTATTTTGTTACTAAGGTAGTATATATTTGTCACCGAGTGAGGAACACTTCGGCGAGTCGTCGTTAATTATTTCAGTTCCAAGTCTTCTATTCATAATTATATCACCCAGGAGGCCTTTCACGGGTGCATCTGGGACATGGGGGTCTGGGCATGTTAGTATGCCTCCCTCAGCCAGGTCACAGTTGGACGAGTTAGGCCTGGAATCTCCCAGGACAAGGGGATCTGTACCTCTAAGAAGACCTTGCTCTGAAGTTGACGGTTTAGCATGAGGGCCTGGGTTTCGAATGAAGTCTCGATCCGAAGGTGACGAGGCTAGGTCCCAGGCAGGTTGTGCCCGTGACCCGCCAGCTGCGTTGAGCCCAGATTCTTTTCCATGAGCCATCCGGTTTGGAAGAGGAGGACTAGGTGCCAAAGCGAAACCTGCGTTACCAGGATATACCACAGAGCTTCGAAAGAGCCCTTTGGTTCTGCGCAGATGCGATTTCTTCGTCTTCCTCCTCAACTCTTGATCAGGCGTGCCGCCAGTTGCTGTCTCTGTGGAGCTTCCGCCAGTTGTGGTGCTAGGGCGTAGTGTCGACGCCTCATGGCCCCGTCGCGGATGGGTACGCGCCGCGCCGTACATAGTCTTTGGTCTGATGGGCTCTTTGTCAGGATCAGGGCGCTTAAGAAGTGAATGGCTAGAACACGAGGAAAGATCCTGGCTGCAAACTCCATAAGAAAATGAACCAACAAGGCTTGCTCTCGTCTCGTCAGGCAAGAAAACGTCACGTAAGATACCGTCATGTACGATGCTTGCATGCGCGACACCATCACGCATATCGCCAACATGCCAGACGCCATCACGCAAGACGCCACCACGAAGCTCGCCATCACGCAAAACACCAGAACGCAAATCGTCATCTCGGTAATCCGTGAAAAGACCATTGTTTCTATCCATCTCGTAACAGCTTGAACACGAAGGATCTTCAAGTTTCCCAGGCTTCTCACCGTGATACACGGCCATGTCAAGAGAGCTACAACTACCCAGAGTAAACTTCACAGGCCTGGAGCTAGCGTGGTGCCCAGGATCCGGGGGCCAATCAGAAGGGTCACAGAAGCCTGGGTACGGTTGGTATTTGTTATAGTAGTCAGAGAGGTCCTGGGAACTGGAACTAGATAATTGCCATTTTGCAGCGGAAGTGTTGCTGTGGTCACTGTCGTACCCAGTGCTGCTCACAGGTGACGTTGGTTCTGTTTGGTACAAGTATTCCACATCTTCTTCTCTTTCTGAAAACGACACTAAGTCATCTGAGCTAGAGCGGTCATTGAACAATTCCGAGCCCATAAGGTTATCCATACGCAGTGACAGCTCATCAAGCTGATCCTGTACTTCATCCAGCACATGCTCCTGAAATAGCAAAGAGATCACGTTAGATCAGATGGTTTTAAGGAACAAGACATTCCTTAAGGTGGCCGAACACAGTTTTCAAGTGCCTATGCCTAATTAACCATAACTTTTAAACTATTTATGCTTTGGCGCTCATTTTTTGCAAGAGTCAAAGTTAACCACAGAAATATTCATTCTCGCATTTTGACTAGGGTGTGTGCTGTTGCCATGGCAACGAGGCTGGTTAAAAACAAGGCTTAAATAATGGTTTTTGTTTATTTTCAAAAAATCCAGTCGTTAGATTGTTTTCATATTTTGCACACTAAGAATTGACATTAAATCCCTTCTGTCAACACGCTTCTAATAAAATTTTGACGTAGGCGATTTTCGTAATTCGCCGTTAATCGTTTTCTGTATTATTAAAAATTCCCTCTGTCAAAATTCAGTTTTTTTTTATAGATCAATCACGTGGTCTCTGATCTATTTTTCTGCCAAATTTCTTGACATTCTAACGACTGGATCGTTAGAAATCGGCATGTTTTTGCTAACGCAATAGACCCTTTGCATAAATGGCGCCTGAATTTGAATAACAATACTTGGTACATCCTTAGCCTCACATTCATGTTTCAAGACAAAGGAATTTTCACTTGAATGTGAGGCTAAGGATGTATCAGTATTGTTATTCAAATTAAGGCGCCATTTATGCAAAGGGTCTATCGGTCGCAATTTTCCGAGCAACTGGGTTCTGTCGGTAACAAACAAAAGTTGAAAATTGCTGGGTTCTTTGCATCGTTACCTTTTCTAACATATCTTTGAAATAAAAGACTAAAGCCATCAATACACTGCGATCAATTATAGAGAAAAATAACACAGATAGTGCGGGTGTTGAGTAAATAAAATGGTCGTTCTACTGACGGCATGTTTGTTCTTTGAAATCCTTGTGCACGTGCTAAATAAGCACGCGCGAAAATTGTGTTCGACCACCTTAATAAAGGAGATTCATCACGGTTTCCGCGTCTTGAAACGTTTAGCCTGAAATTTTTAAGTTCGTTCGTTTGCAGTGTTACTCTTCTCCATTTTTAACCATCCTCGTTTCCTTATGGTTTACCACTCACTGTTTTCAGGTTTCCTTCAATTTAAAGGTACTTCTGTGCTTGACCAAAATAACTCAATATGCCCTGACTGAACACCTTTAAGTGGCAGGCACCGTGGCCAAATAAATCGTTCGTTAATTGTAAGTAATCGTAAGCCGATCGTTTGGCCAGTGTTTCAGTCGGTAGATCAGTCGTGCGGACGGACATTCGGTCGGTCGTTCGGGCTGTCGTTCGTTCGCTCGGTCGGTCATTCAGTGGGTCGGTCGATCGGTCCGTCGGTCCGTCCAATGGCTTTATCGATCGAACCTCCGTTCCTTCCATAGTTCGTTAATTTATTGGCTCGTTGGTTGATTCATCTGTCCGTCCGCCCAACTAAATCACATCCCTTACCATGGGAAAAGGAGCGTCGTTCTTGTACGCTTCCAACTCCTCGTCTTCAGACTCGTCCTCATCTTCGTCTTCATCCGATGTGGAAGCTCGTCTTTCCCTTCTCTGGGTCTTTTCTCTCAGGGATTGCAACCTGTGAAGAGTAAAACACAGCAACCGTCCAATTTTGTTGATGCGAAATCTGCTGGCATACAGAATATGAGTTATTATATACCCTACAAATCACACATTCAGTTTCTAGCCGATAGAATTTTCCTACGCCATACAACAGCCGAAAAAGCTTCAAGTGTGTTTCTTTGGGCTTAAAGGGTTCCTGGCTTTCTCGTCACTTCTTGCGCGTTTGTTAAGAACACTCCTCAAAGCTTTGTCGAGAAGCCGTCGATTACATTTGCTCCAAAGTCCGAGTCAAGTGGCCCATCAGGCCGGTGCTTGTCTCCAGTTTCTGTAACATGAAGTGACTTAGGGGTATTTCTACTCCCCCCTGGATGGGATGCTAGTCCATCGCAGGGGTCCCCCTAGAATTAAGCTAGCTGGTACCCATTTATACACCTGGGTGGAGAGAGACACTGTGAAAGTAAAGTGTCTTGCCCAAAAAACATAACAGTGTCCCCGGTCAGGGCTCGAACCCAGACCGCTCAATCTGGAGGCACGCGGTCTAACCATGAGGCCACCGCCGCCGTCAATACTTACGACCAAATGCAGTTGAGCTTATGATGAATAGGAGACAAACGTATTCTCTATTTAACAATTAGATTATGAGCTCGAGATTTCTATGAGGTGATAGTTGATGAGGCCGAAGGCCGAATCAACTACCGCCTCATAGAAATCGAGAGCGAATAATCTAATTGTTTTAGAAGAATTCTAACTGAAATTAATAAAAACAACGGTTTCCAATGATTTTCCCACGCATTATTGAACTTTACCTTTAAACAGAGTTGCACGTATCGAACTGTCCTTGGCAAATTTGCAGTTGTTTACGCGCGTACCCGCTTTTTCAATATTTTCAAGTTTTTAATGTCAAGAAACCGTAAATGTGCTTTTTTAGTTTTCTCAGGAATTAAATTACCCGTTTACATCTAAATTTCCTTCCAAAACCTCGGAAAAACCATAAAAACATCGCATTTTGTGGACGACCGGCAGCCACTGTACTGTAATGGCTGATAGTATACGAGTAGCTCAGCCAATCAGATTGCAGCATTTGCATTAGTACACTGGTAGAATTCTACTAAATATGTATAAATACTTACTTGCTCCGTACAAAGTCTTCCGCGAAATCTGCTAGAATCTTGCTCCGTCTTTTCTTAGAATGTGGAATTCCGCACACGAAAACAGCAGCCGTCTGCAGGCGTCACCGGCAAAACAAACAATAAAATAATATGTCTACTGAGGAATGTTACTCACTTAACACGGCATCGCTGAGAAGGGGTTGAAAAGAAAAGAGAGGCCCTGGGACTGAGGTTGAACTCAGCGGTGCCGCAATAGGCCGTATTTGTATTCCCGGTAGTGGACTGGAACTAGCTTGCCACTGAGGCTAATGTGGGGGGAGTCTATTGAAATCCAAATGGCATAAATGTCTTTTTAATGATCTTTCCCTCATGAGCCTCGATTACAAGCCAGTTCCAGTCCAATACCGGGAATATGAATATGGCCTATGCAAACTCAATTTGCACATGCATTGAATACCCTGGGGACTATGCAAATGACAGTATAAAAGACTCTACTTGAGGCCGCGAAAGCGAAGGGAATGGCGACCTAATCTCCCAACCAACGAGAACGTCGGGCTGTCCGCCTCTGTTTTCGCCTGGTCTTGGGCTTGTTCCATGCCAGAGCGATTCCCTATAGCTTATTACCATGAATAACAATACCAAGGGTAGAATATAACACTGTACAAATCTGTACTTAGATGCTATATAATGCTGTTTTACTCACCGTCCCCCTCATAAAAACGTAGAATCCTACTAAAAACAGTCCGAAATAAAACAAAACCAACACCGGATGCTGCTCGACCATGGGGCCCTGGTAATGATTCACGCCTTCCAAGCGGAAGAAACTGCTGACTAGCAAGAACGTCTCGCCAAATGATTTGAACGCTGAGTGAAGATGACCAAACAACAAGTGTCCCGTATGAACGAAAGCCATCATGAAAGAAACGATCAAGACCTGCAAACATAACAATCAGGTTGGTTGAACCTTCAAATTCTCCTTACCTACCTCAATACATTTTCTTATAGATCTAGTTGGGAGAATATCTATCAGATAAAGGAGAACAGAAAGCGGATTTTCTTCTACTTCTTAATACTTAATCAAGTTATAACAAAGAAAATTACAAGGTTTGGATACCCGGTCTTAATTAGCATAGATTTTGATGATTTATTTCACTCCTTACTTTTTTCTTCCACTGAGAACATACACACTCGAGACAGTGTTTCAGCGGCTATCCAAACACGTCGAATTTGGTCAAAAGTACTCCGCTGCGCGTCGTATTTTATCTACCATAATGATTTGATTCAGGGGCCTCCTGTCAATAAGCGACCTCTTTCTGATAAGCTCTCCCAGCTGAGTGCCGTTTCTTAATGGGCGCCCCTATTCAAGTAAGCGTTCTCTTCCAATAGGCGCCCCAATAGGAGTAGCACTCAAGACTGATTAGACCAAAAATAATGTGCCACATTTGGATGCAAACGTTCAGAAAGAAATAAAAAATAACCGCCCCGCTCCCACTCCAGTACCTTCCCCCAATCACCTTGAGCTCGGGCGCTAAATAGAATCATTACGGTAGCTTCGCCTACAAAATGTTAGTTCAGTAGTTGAAAACACGAGTGGGATGATAATATTTGTAAGCTCCAAGCTTTGGATCTATAAGCGAGCCCTTACGTCTTTCTGAGTATTTGTACCGTTGCCCCAACAGTTCAGAAGAAGCCATTGATAATCCAGGGTTGAGAGAGGCAATCAGATTTAACTTCATGCTGTTTTACACCGGAAGTCCCATGTGAAAGACACGGGGCCGCTTAGGTGAAAAATCAAGGATTCTGGTCTCCCTTACGATGTTCATGATGAAACGCCACTATTTCCAGCTGTCAAATTAAAGTGTCCTTTAGAGTGCACTCCAAGAAGTAATAGCAATAAAACGCTCTTATTTCCTATTCGTTTGGATTTCCGCCGGCCTCTCGAGTCCGATGTCCTAGCACGGAGTCCTTTCCTAACCGTCGGCGAGAAATCGTGCCTATTCCATTTAAGTGGTGTCTTTTACAGCTCACATAAAGGTCGAGCCACGACCACATTGGTTTCCTTTTCAGGGGCTTAATTAAAATTTCCCGACGGGCATCCCCGACTTTTTCCCCCCTCGGGGTTTTTTCTACCCATAGGTACTCACCGTGCAGGCAAATAAGGCTCGAACCAAGCCCAGATTGGTTTCCTTTTCAGGGGCTTATTTAAAATGTCCCGATGGGCATCCCTGACTTTTTCCCCCCTCGGGGTTTTTTTCTAACCATACGTACTCACCGTGCAGGCGAGCAGACGACACGACAAAGATGTGAGGTATTCACCGAGGCGCACCATGCTTCGAAATGATCTCAACAGATACACACATCGGATAATGAGAAAAAACAGCAGAAGGGAATACGAAGCTTGAAGAGTGTCCTGTTGAATGAACAAAACAAGTTCAGACCCAGACAAAACAAAGTCGGAGCCAATTAGATAGAACTTACCACAGCTTGCGAAATATCAGTCATAGTTTGTATGAGAAGCAAACACGACTTGTCTTGTAGGAGCTTAGTCAAGGCGTTTTGAGTTAATTTGGCTACGTACAAATTACCTTTAAAGTGCACCTAACCCCAAAATATTTTTTTGCACCCGTTTGAAACACATTGCGCCTTTTTGCCCCTTTTTAGCCCTAATCTTGACTTTTTACAGGCGGTAAAAGTTAAGAAATCTGGCCATCGTCTGTTCCACGACCGAGCAAGTAAGGGGTATGGGTCTATTCCTGGGTTGATGTCACAAACTTCTTTGCATGCATGTTTACAAAGACTAACTACGATGCAAATCAGTCTGTGACGTCAACCCAGGAATAGACCCATGCCCTTTACAAGCTCGGTCGTGCAACAGGTGATGGCTAGATTTCGTAACTTTTACAGCCTACAAAAAAGTCAAGATTTAGTTTAAAAAGGCGCACTGCGCTTCGAACAGGTACAAAGATTTATTTAAGCGAAAAAAATATTTTGGGGTTAGGTGCACTTTAAACTGAAGAAAATCTGAAAATGGTAGTTTACTAAGATAGAAAACACCAAAGAGATATTATTAAACTCAGTATAAAGGAGTAAGGATGGTTAAGGATAGAGAAGATTAACACGGATTACAATCGACGAGCTTGAGCCATTTAGGCTTTTCAAGATGCGAGACCGTGAAGTGGGCCCCTTTAATATACTGGTAAGAAGACTATGCTAAACACTTTCCTACTTTTGTCTTTGTTTCGTACCAAAAATATCCAATATTGTATCAATGTTTCAAGCAATTGTCTCATACATAGAACTTCGATTTACGTAGTGCACACATTAAACATCATATAGCCAGTTGTCTCGATATAGTTCAGTTGTTAGAACAATGCACTGGTTTCGCAGTGGTTATAATAATTAATAATAATAATCACAATAATTAAAAATTTATAACGCGCCTTTTCCATGCAAATATGATCAAAAGCGCGTAACAATTGATACTTAAAAGTATTATTAAAAAAAAAACAAGAAAGAGTAAAAAAAATAAAATAACCATAAGAATTGAGCATTACATATCAAAAGCTAATTTAAAAAGATGCGTCTTAAGTACAGATTTAAAACGTTCATGGATTCGAATCCTGTTTAACAGCCTGATTTCGTACAGGCTTATTTCCGCAACTGCCTAAGAAGCTTGGATAACTGCGACGATCTCTCATTTCTTTAAAACTTCCTCCTCCAGTTCAAATAATTGATGCTGCATATTATTCACGTAATAATCTGTCGAATTTGTAGGTAAAAAAAATTGTGTTCGTACAACGCGCAACTTGTACACTAAGTAGTAAATAGTTAAGTCTGCATATGAGTCAAGTGACCCATCAGGAGCTTATCCCGGTTTCTGTAGCATGAAGCGACTGGGAGTATTTCTACTCCCCCCTGGATGGGATGCTAGTCGATCACAGGGTTACCCCCAGCATTAAATTCGTCGGTACCCATTTCTACACCTGGGTGGAGAGAGGCACCGTGAGAGTAAAGTGCCTTGCTCAAGAACACAACACAATGTCCCCGGCCAGGGGGCCGTTCCTCGAAGCTCCCGGTAACTTTACGGGCCCGAATTCAGATTTTGATATCAAACTCTCAAGAAAAGTAGGGCGTGTTCTGACTTCTGATGAAGTCCACTTTGTTTCTTTAGCTGATTTTTTTACTGTACAATTTTCAAACCTTTTGAAACTACCTCTAGAATGAAAAACAAAACAGTTTAACGGCCCGGTAATTACCGGGAGCTTCGAGAAACGGGCCCCAGGGCTCGAACCCGGACCGCTTGATCCGGAGTCGAGCGCACTAACCATGAAGCCACCATGTATCCCACAAGTGGGTAGTATACATGGAGTTAATGTTCGTTGGATTTCTCTATTTAATTTTATTTATACCGCCATCTTTACCTGACTCACAGACACGAACTGAGCGTAATAGAACACTTGTGATTGGCTTGTCGTCTCTACCTCTCGCAACAGAGCATACAAACATACTGACCAGCGGATGTACACAACCACACACAGGCTTGAAATGGCAATTGTTAAAAGCTGGGATGAAAAAATAAAAAATAAAAATAAAGCTAGCAAGAAGATTTGCGTATGACTCCAATGTTGTTTCCTCCCGCGGGAATTAAAGTGGCGTTTGGCTGAATGAAAGCTTAGTTACCTGTGTTAGTCGCCAAAAGTTCGTGAAGTATTTTTTGGACATTTTCCAAGCCAGGAAGAACTCATGTTGGAGAAGATACAGCAAAAGAACACCAAACAACAACTGAAACGAAATCAGCAATATTTAGTTTATGAGTCAAACTTTGCAAAAAAATTTTTTTAATTTTTTTTTAACATATTTTTTAACAATATCGAGGCTTAAAGTTGCGAATATTTTAAGAATAAAACGAAGGCTGAGATTTTGAAAGGAATAATTTTTTTTGTGTGGAAAATTTGTAAATACAGTACAATTATATTTTTTCAACTAAACGTATAAATTTCTCCCGTTCTCTAAACGGCAAAAGATTTCTGCAAGAAGTTATGAGTGTGATATCAATAGCCTCCACTTGGGGCGAAAATATGCTCGGATAATTGTCCGTAAACATCACGTTCCTCGAAGCTAAAAGTTTTCCTCGAGCGTTTTCAAAATTGGGGAATATATAAACAATAGTCTCCATTTGGCGCGAAAATATTTAACAATTATCCGCGAAATCGCGCGGAATATCGTCTGATACTTAGCCGACGAGGCCGTAGGCCGAGTCGGCTTAAATCAGACGATATTCCGCGAGATTTCGCAGGATAATTGTTTTATTATTCAACAAATTGATAACAAAATTGATTTCCAAGCTCGTAACATTTTTAAACCTTTCTGTCGACATTTTTTCACTTCACTTTTTCTTCCCACGTACGAAGCTACGTATACCGCCGGATATCTGTTACCTACGGATGACAGATATCGAGAGCATCATGACCATATTTGGATAGTGTTACAATTTGTTGAATAATAATCTCGGATATTCCCCAGTTTTAGCTGGAGGATATCCGGCCACGTGACTTGTTTAGACCAATCGCACGCGAGCGAAAAGATTTGATGGATTATAATTAACAACTATTCACCGAAGTGGAGGTGGCTAGCGGTGGATATTTACCAAGCCGCGAAGCGGCGAGGTAAATATACAACGCTAGCCACCGACACTGAGGTGAATAGTTGTTTTAGTACATACTAAAACAGTGAGCAGATAATATACACCACAAAAAATTAATTTGGATGATTTCTTCACTTGTCACGGCCGCAAACGGGACGCCATTTTCTCTTGAGTTGCTCGGAGGTAAATAGCAGGGGATATTCGGAGTTTGACGAGCCAATCAGCGCGCGCGTTTAACACTATCCACTGTTTAACAAATTGACGTCAGTTTTTTATGCGTCTGTCCTGTTATTGATCATGAATTTCGTCATAACATTGTCAAAGTAGCTGTGGATCCACGAGGCGATAGCCGAGTGGATCCGCAGACTACTTTGACAATGTTATGACGAAATTCATTGTCAATAACAGGACAGACGCATTAAAAACTGACATCAATTTGTTTTCGACGATAACATATTGTCGAATTGCCCGCTCTCGCTCGCTGACGCGTCGCATGAACTTCAAATTCATGTGTCTGTCCGCATATGGACAATAAAATTAAACCGATGAGCGCGCGTTAATTTCTGCAATTATCGTAAAATTTAGTATATACTTATCTCGGATATTCCTCAGTTTTAGGCGTGACGTGTTTAGACCAATCGCGCGCGAGCGAAAATATTTAATGGACAAGTTTTATTGCCATCAGGCTACATAAACACTATCCACACACCAATACATTCGAAAACAGTAATGTCATACGCTATAATCTAAGGATATCCACAAATGTACAGTTTTCAGCCTAAAAGCGGCAGAAATTAAGAACATCGACCGGAAAAAACAATATTCATAAATGTAAAAAAAAAAAATTGTGCTAGACTGCGCCACATTCACTTGATTGGGTTTCCTTGTATGATCATCAACTGTTAACAAGCTTCGCTTTGTCGAAACGTCTTGCTCGAATTTTGCAGGGGTATGATTAATTTGACCAAAGGACTTTATGTTGTCCAGTGATTACACAAATCGGAGAAGGGTAATCGTTCGTCAAGTTTTGTTTAATTCTTCGTATGATTACAGACCGAGTAAGACTGCACTCTCACTGAGGGTTGAAATTCACTAATTTATCTCTACCAAGACATTAATTGCTGGTAGAGAGTTGTGTTAACACATACGCACCTTGCAGACTCTTAAGAAGTGACCTTGCTGTTTTGACGCGTAAAACGCTGGGAATGAGTTTAATTCCAAGTGACATCTTGTATTTCCAGTGAATGACGCCTTTACGGATAGAGTGGCAGCGCTGAAATGTTGAAAAGAAAACACCTTTCATCAATCAATAGGTCAATTAGTCTATCAACCTTTTCGTCAGTAAGTCATACAACGACAATAACTTTATCTGCACCCTCAATTAAATTAAATTTACAATTCAAAGAGTAATAAAACAAATAAGATAAAGTGCATGGCTGCCCGAAATTACCACCAGGATAGTAAAATAGGGCAGCCTTTCCTTTTTGTTTTAAGTGCAGTAATTTTTAACAGTGTCGGGTACTCAAGACTTATTAAGGAAACAAATACAGCAACACACAAACAAAAGCTAGTTTTAAACTAAAAATAAAATTTAGCGAAAATAAGCAGGAAAATAAAGCATGTAAGCAGATTAACTAGCGGAAGAAAGGAAATTTTTTGTACCATTAATTCAGTTAGTAGCTTGCAATAATGCTTGATTTTCGCTTTTTCTTAAATTGTTTAAGTGTTGTTCAATTAGTGTCGGCTCAATTTCACACGAAGGAATATCTTTTTTGACGTCTCAGTGCACAAATTTCTAGGGTATGACCTCAGAAAACATTTGCATCAAGACGGCTCCAATTCCTCGATGAGCAACGTCTAGAGCGCAATTCCACCCTGTTTAGAGTCAAAATATTCAAAATCGGTATGTCATTTCGTAGCGCATAGAACCATACTTTTTTAAAGACGTATCTATTATAGCTTGCCCCCCACCCCCACTCCCTGAGGCATCCTAGCCACCTTCTACCTTACCTAATGGCACGTAAAAATGGTGTATACACTGCAAACTCTACAGTTATTTCCCGTGTACACTCATTTATCCACTGTGAATCTGTGATCTCCTTCAGCTGTTTTGCAGACTCCTCGCTGTAAAGAAATGGAGCAGTTTAATAACCTCGGGAAAATGAACCCTTCAAACTGGTCACCGATTAATATCACTATTGTTTAAGTGTTACAAATGAGTTAAAATGGAAACAAGAAAAGGGAACGATTGCCGCTAGATTTTGTGAGAGTATTTACCCTAGGTAGGTCTACGTACGACCTTGTCCCAGTTCCTGTAGCATGAAGCGACTGGGAGTATTTCTACTCCCCCCTGGATGGGATGCTAGTACATCGCAGGGTTACCCCCGTGCATTAAATTCGTCGGTACCCATTTATACGCCTGGGTTGAGAGAGGCACTGTGAGAGTAAAGTGTCTCGCCCAAGAACACAACACAATGTCCCCGGCCAGGGTTCGAACCCGAACCACTCGATCCAGGGACGACCGCACTAACCATGGAACCACCTCGCCTCCGTTTACCCTGACACACCTTTGTAAAAAAACCCGAAGTTAATTAATACACAACATACCTCGTTTGATTAAGTTTCACGCTCATCCACGTACCGTCACTAGAGTGACATTGCGCGTGACAAGTTGTCTGGTTATCACTTTCGGAATACTGATCACAAGCCTGGGGAAGACGTAGAAAGTGTAAAATCAGTATCAATTCTTTTCTGTAAACTCTACCACAAAGAACTTATATGAGATCAGCCATTTAACAAAACAGCTTATCGGTAATGTGTGTATAATATTAAGCTGTCTCGTTACTTTGAGTATCAGTCCTGGTCACGCAATCTTTCGTGATTTTGTTACGCCAGATCAAGCAATTCTGTTACGCGAGATTGCGTATTTTAAGTGACTTTGATGATAAAAGAAGAATGCGTAAATGCTAAGAAAAGGTACGGTGGACAAATTTGGCCAAAAACAAAGGAATTACGAGCCAAACTTGATGTTTGTTCACAAAAAAGTTGGCAATACCAACTGTCTATTACTATAGCAGATATATGTTCACATCCTTTGAAGACATGAAGTACAGGCCCTTAGCGTTTCTCCATTATAAATTGTCTGTAGTTCAAATGACAGGTGACTTCAATTACCCTCAACACGTCAGTCTTGTATTGCGTGATCGTTGTTCGACCAAACAGGAGGCTCTGACTGTCACGCAACAAGATCTAAAGGAGAAAGAGTTACAAACAATTTAAAACGTTTACACACTCTTATAACCTCTATATTATTATTTCTATATTGTACATTTCCATTCAAGGAAAAGAGTTAAGTTATGCCTGGGTTATATTATAGCAAGTCAGGGTGAAAGGTGAGAGAGTGACACCCAAGTATAAGGCTTATACCCAAGGTAATCCTTGTCAAGTAACTCTTAGCCATGGCATCCAGTTCTTCCACAGATACTGTTCGCACGTGCGTTACGTGAAAGTCTTTGTGGAGGACGACAATACGCGTTAATACGCATGCGCTGTCCGCAATACGCATGCGCTGTCCACTCGAGAACAATCACATTCTCGTTCCCAGAGCCCACGATCCTTCTGGCTTGCGGCAGGAATCGAGAGCTCTGGGAGCAACCACTTCAGGCATGCGCTATAGATGCAGACTGCGTGAAACCGGATGGGCAGAATTCGGTTATTTCCTTTGTTATTTCGAAATGGTTGCTCCCAGAGCTCTCGTTTTCCGACCGCTGGTCAAGGGGAACGAGGCTCTGGGAACGAGATTGGAACAATCAGCGTCACAGGATTGGCTATTTCACGACCCTCTTGGGACTTCTAAAGTGGGATTACCTTGGGATTAACGTCCACACTGACAAAACCTTTCTTATTCCTAATCCTCTCTTAGTTATAGTCGCTGTGTTTCAAGTAATAGATCTAATACGAGAGACAATGTCTCATCACGGAGTAGAGATGAAAGTA
>JAHPZR010053607.1:12500-19793 GCA_019787425.1 Platygyra sinensis | reverse complement strand
TAGGGATAGGCGAAGGATTCTTTATCTTATTTCGCTGCCACCATGTTTCAAGATCCGTTTAATCAACCATTCATTAACATACAGCGTTGTAAGATAGAAAGAATGGAACTCGATCTTAGTCTAGTTGAACATTGCATATAATCACATGCATATTGTAACAGACTAACGTATACCTTTAGCGAAGTAAAGCTACGGCGTCTCCGAAGAAAAACTTAGGAGGGCAAATATGATACCCGTGATAAGAATCTACCTACTGTACTTGCAAACAGCTCTTTCTAATCACAGCCGGGCCCTGCGTCACAACATACAATGCAAGTAAGCAACACGTTCACATTAAACGTCATATTTTGTCCCTCAAAAGAGACTTGAAAACATATCTTGCAATAGAAATGAGTCAAAACAATTTACTAGTGTCAAACTCAACGAAGCACGCAGATAACAGCGGAAATCATGCATACCTATGACCTCTTAAAATTTAGCATAGCACGATCTAATGGCTCTAGTTTCTCCTTTTAATTAAGAGGGAAGCGACAAAATGGCCGAGAGACCGAAAGAAAACATCAAATGTACAAATGCCACGAACCGTAGGAGTCGTGTAGGCCTGTCAACCCCATTTTACACCGGCAAAATGAAGACTACAAATGTAACTGTCTTTCGTGCACACGAACGAGTCACCGCGGTGACATGCTTGTATCCACTTTAGCCTTTTGGGCTTTGTCGAACTGCGCCAGGAAAATTGGAGAACCTTACTGGATCGCCTTTTGAGTTTCTTTTTCACGATTGAAGGTATGGGGAATAAATTTTACAAGTATCAAAAGCACATGTTTCTGTCAGCGAACACTTGTGGTTGACTAGAATGTCTGAACTTTCCCGGTTTGTTTACATCGCAAGTACAAGTGCAAATTAGCAAAAACTATAGCTTTTCCTCATTTGCATTAGGTTTGGAAATATGAAGTTCGACGTTTGAAACGGGCGTAAGGGCCAAGAAAAAAGGACAACACTCGTAGATACGGAATGTTTCCAGTTATTGCACTGTGAGTAGTTCTCTTTATATACATGGCATCGATTGCTGAACGTGCCTCCAGAGTAAATTACGCTCTCTTGTGACTCGTATTCCGAGAAAAGCGGCCGATGCTTGCAAGCCGTACGAATTTTGGTTTGTTCATTTAATTGGATCGTGAATTGTCTGTTTAATTTGATTTTGACAGCCCCAAACCCACAGTAAACACGTTCCCTTTACCAAAGCGGTACACACAAATCCCGAAACGATAACACGACTCAAGACGAAAAACTGTGAGGATGAAGGTTTTCTTGGAAACAGCGACCAGTCACGTTTGTTAAATCGTGACCCAAACTTGATTGGCACTTCCTAAATTTGGTTTGCCTTGCAAGGGTAGCCGGTATGCAACAAAACAGTTTGGGTTTTGATTGCGAGATACACAGGATACAGGTATATACTTCTTCTAAAAGTTGTTAACGGATGAATTTTAGAAGTAAATTACGCTCTGTTGTGACTCGTATTCCGAGAAAAGCGACCGATGCTTGCAAGCCGTGTGTATTTCGGTTTATTCATTTAATTGGATCGTGAATTGTCTGTTTAATACGATTTTGACAGCCCCAAACCCACAATAAACACGTTCCCTTTACCAAAGCGGTACACACAAATCCCGAAACGATAACACGACTCAAGATGAAAAACTGTGAGGATGAGGGTTTTCTTGGAAACAGCGACCAGTCGCGTTTGTTAAATCGTGACCCAAACTTGATTGACACTTCTTAAATTTGGTTTGCCTTGCAAGGGTAGCGGGTATGTAACAAAACAGTTGGGTTTTGACTGCGGGATACAGGTATATACTGCTTCTATATATAAAAGTTGTTAATGCATGAATTTTAGAAGTATCGGAACTGTACTCCTCTGCAAATAGGCATCGACGCGGTTAAGAGGCTGAAGTTCTTACCAACCACAACGTGACAACGTTTTCAGAAAATAAAGATTAGTTGAAGTTTATCCAACTAGTGGTTGCGAAAGCAGGCAGATATGTTCTGGATCTGTCATTATGCTAACATTTTGACCCGGGCTTTAAGCGCCGATGTCGCAAGTACTCATTGATGATTGCGCAAGGTGCAGACATACTCCAAACAAAGGCCGTTTTGTTATATAAAATTAGTTAATCTGCAAACACTGAAGGTAACCTTTAATAGCATTACTTCACCATACAAACTTACCCTGATTCAGAATTCCAAACGCTGGGTAAAAAAAAAATCGATGGCAAACTGGTTTACACCCATCGTAATTGTTTTACATGTAAAAACCCCAATCATTTCTATGATTTCTCGTCTTGGATATTTTTGACATTCACTAATGTTTAGTGGACAGCAAGTAGCCAGGAAAAGCTCAGCCAAGGTAATCCTGACAATCAAGGTCTGTTAGGAAATATGCGGGTCGTAGCCTTTTGATTTTGTTTGAAGAAAGACTGAGTCCCTCTTTTTCAACTGATTTAAATTAAGAATATGAATACCTTCGGCGTCTATACTTCCGTTCGAGACTGCGAAAGCCTTGGCTTTGCATGAATTATGAAATAAAGTCAGTCCACAATTTTGTAGTATTGTCGAACCCGGTGGATTGTGTAAACAATAAAGTTGCTTTATCAAGTCTACCACACTGACTAGCTACTTGAGACAATCCGAGAAAAGGTGAAGGGTTACCTCACACTATACCAGAACTGATTCTAGGACGCGGAAATGGTCTGAATTTTGCTTGCCAGGCTCAAACTTATCATTGCCATTGGTCCAAACAGCAAATCTTAATTTCAGCCCTAGGAATACCAATCCTAACAAGCAACAACATGATTGCAGGTAGAAACTTTATTGAGGATTCCGAGGTGTGAATAATTGAATATAAATTCAAAGCCACGTTAGCCGAGCTTAAGGCTTCTTCTACATTCAATTGTCAAAATGTTGTGGTCCTAGAGAACTGCGTTCTCATTTAAAAACGGCGAAACAATGCCCTCGAGAGCGAGAAATTAAGATGAAATCGTGAGCCAAATTAAACAAATTGTAGTTCTGTTAGTTTCTCGTGAACAATTGAAGGTGTGCAAATTTCTGCGTACTGGAGCATAAACAGCCAACTCGCACTTGATCACACTATTATTAAACCCATGAAAAGCATGTCTAAGAGGTTTGCTTTTATGATCCAGATCGACTTACCCAGGTACAAAGCAAATCCGACCACGATCAAGCGATTCATGTTGTATAGATATCCCTCCTTCGTTCAATCGACGCAGAGTGTTTTCCCGGAAAGTAGAGCCCCTGAGTCACGTGGGTTAAAATTTGTGACGCAAACTTGATTGACACTTCCAGGCACTTTCATTGATGACGGATTTAACATGCTTAAAACAGTTTCCAGCACTTTCAAAGACGTGGATTTTGATGGGTCATAATTACCGCTCTTTATCAATTGATGCAACATTCATGGTGTCAAAAAACTGCCCAATCACTGGTGAACACTTTGGTATTATATTCATGAAACAATAGGTTACCATAGCAACACTATGACCTGCTAAAATCACGCTTAATTTCAGCTTTAAGCGCTTATATTTCAAAAACGGCACGGTGAAATTTTTTCTTATAATAGAATTTTGATAAGCAGGATAAGATGTAACTTTTGGCATAGTTTAAAAAAAATTCCGTACATGGGGTTCAGAGCCACCTTAAATTTTCGAAAATTTAAGGTGGCTCTGAACCCCATGTACAGATTTTTTTTAAAACTTTGCCAAAAGTTACATCTTATCCTGCTTATCAAAATTCTATAGTAAGGAAAAATTTCACCCTGCCGTTTTTGAAATATAAGCGCTTAGAGCTGAAATTAAGGGTGATTTAGGCAGGTCATAGTGTTGCTATGGTAACCTATTGTGTCACGAAATTAATACCAACGTGTCCACCAGTGATTGGGGAAGTTTTTTGATACCATGATTGTAGCATCAATTGACAAAGAGTGGTAATAATGACACATCAAAATCTAAGTATTGGAATTTGTTGGAAACTGTTTTGAGCCACCTTAAACGACTTGGGTTGGCATGACTTCTTCAATAACTTGTTACTTTTGAATAGTAACGATCCTGCGCAGAACTCCATGTCCTTCCCTGACACCTTCCCGTTGTTTTGTTTTTTGTTTTTTGTTTTTTGCGAAAATCTCCAGGAGTGAAATATGTCGATATTTCACTGCTATGTTTATAGTCCAAATCTTTAAAGGTTGTATACAAACATGGCAGGCACATAGCAAGTCCTCCATTTTTCTTCTAAATATTATTTCTTCGATAAATTGTTCATTACGACTTCTTCAGCTTCCAAGTTTTGCTAAGCTGTGTTTTCGATCAACTGTACAATATCGGTTGCTTTTTTATAGTATTGACAAGGCAACAAATTGTCTGCTTATAGAAAACAAAAAAGCGCGACCGAGATAAAATTGTGACCTTTATGAGTCCACAGTAGGCGACGTTACACAATTCAAAGAGCGCTGTCATAAAATGTTAACCAAGGTAAGTCAGTCATTGTAATGTTTCATCGCGTTTTCCCCAATGGAACATTTACATGAGGCCCGAAGCACAAGAAAAAGAAGCTATGGCGTGGAAGGGACAACACAAAAAACTTAAGCCCGTTTTAAACGTCGAACTTCACATGTGCCGAACCTAGTGCAAATAAGCGAAAACAATAGCTTTTCCTCATTTGCATTAGATTTGGAACATGTGAAGTTCGACGTTTGACACGGGCGTAAAGGCTAAGAGAAAAAGGATCATGTGTATTTTGCGCACCCCTCGACCGATATATCGGTCGACATATCGACCGACTATCGGCAGATATCTCGGTCGATATAGCGGCGGACACTCGGCCGATACATCTACCATTGATTGTCGGCGGAGTATCGGTCGACTGTCGGTGGTATATCGGTCGACTGTCTTATAATGTAAGTCAAAAGCTTAGACTGTCAGTGACAGATGTACAAGTTATACATCACCCTCAAAAATTTCTGACGGCTTTATGTTCGGATCATGTGCCTCAAATTCAGTCGTTATCAGGCAAGGCACTTAAGTGAAATACTGCAATACAGATGTAGTCAAGGCCGTAGCTAGCGGAGAGGAAAGGGGGGCAGTTGCCCCTCCCAAAATATTTTGAAACAAATTTTTTTTCTGAAATATCGGGCAGAAAACCTGAAATTTGCTGAAATTACTTTGTTGTCCTTGTCAGTTTGAAACTTTTCACAACCGATCGCTTGTCTTAAGCTTTTTTGTATGTGTTGAAGACGGCAACTTAAGCAAAGCTTACGAAGATGTTCCCATTATTTCACATCACTAGTGATAATAAAAAAGTGACAGGCCTGTGCGACTCCCATACACGTGTAATAGCCAGTTAGAGCTTAGCTCGCACGAGTATATCTTCTAATCTCTGCCCCTTTTGTACGAGACAATGGGGGGATTTTTGAATATTCTTCTAAGCACTGGCTGTTGTTGAATTAAATGTCAGGGCTGCATAAGTACATGCTTTGGCTTGCAAAAGAGTCTAGACTAGACATTAAAGCTACTGAAACATTTCAGTACACGCATTTCTTAAGCTGCCACCCACCAGGGGTCAAGAACGGCCTCATTAAAGGCGAAGCATTTAGACTTCTCCGTACTAACTCCTATAAATCAGTTTTTACTGCTGCTATGAAAAAATTTAAAACAAATCTCATAGCAAAGGGATACCCTGAAACTGTCGTTTCAAGTACTCTCGCAGAGAATACATTTGAGGAGAGAAAACACGCCCTACAACAGAAACGGAAACCAGACACACGAATCTTGCCTTTTGTCACACAATATCTCTCATCAGTGCCTAACCTAAAGCATATACTTATGCAGAACTGGCATCTAATTCAACAACAGCCATTGCTTGGAAGAATATTCAAGGATCCCCCCATTGTCTCGTCCCGTGTCTCGTACAAAAGGGGCAGATCCTTAAAAGATATAGTCGTGCGAGGTAAGCTCTAAGGAGCTATCACACGTGTGTTCCGGACGATTTCACTTATTTTCAAGCCGACAAAAGCGGTAAACTTTCAACACGATTTATTCTCAACAAAACGACAACAACGTAATTCGACACAAGTCAAAAACGGTACAAAGGTCAGTCCATCACGTGTAACGCAATGTGTCACGTGTCCGAGTTTTGGCGCGAACACACGTCCATGGGAGTCGCACAGGCCTGTCACTTTTTTGTTATCAACATACAGTTTGACCAGACGGCGATCCTAGCGCTCCGGTTGGACTGTTTAATGAGTCGAATTTTACTGTTTTATGTGTCAAACGTTGTGCCAAGTAATACATTAATTCTTCAGTAGCGTATTTTATTATGAATTATGGCGTTTACTAACAACAAACTGGAAGATTAAGTCGCCACGATTTAAGGTGGCTCAAAATAGTTTCCAGTACATTCAAAGACTTAGATTTCAATGGGTCATTATGACCTTTCTTTATCAGTTGATGCTACAATCATGGTACCGAAAAACTGCCCAATCATTGGGGAATACGTTGGTATTATTTTCGTGACACAGTAGGTTACCATAGCAACACTATGACCTGCTAAAAACACCCTTAATTCAGCTTTAAGCGCTTATATTTCAAAAACAGCAAGGTGAAATTTTTCTTATTATAGAGTTTTGATAAGCAGGATGAGATGCAACTTTTAGCAAAGTTTAAAAAAAATTCTGTTTTATGGGGTTCAGAGCCACCTTAAATTTTCGAAAATTTAAGGTGGCTCTGAACCCCATGTTCAGAATTTTTTTAAACTTTGCCAAAAGTTGCATCTCATCCTGCTTATGAAAACTCTATAATAAGAAAAAATTTCACCTTGCCGTTTTTGAAATATAAGCGCTTAGAGCTGAATTAAGGGTGTTTTTAGCAGGTCATAGTGTTGCTATAGTAACCTACTGTGTCACGAAAATAATACCAACGTGTTCCCCAATGATTCGGCAGTTGTTTGGTACCATGATTGTAGCATCAACCCATAAAGAAAGGTCAAAATGACACATTGAAATCTACGTCTTGGAAAGTGCTGGAAACTGTTTTGAGCCACCTTAATCTTAATATAGGCTACGTACATTTGTTCGA
The DNA here is from genome assembly GCA_019787425.1 of Platygyra sinensis. Classification (NCBI taxonomy): domain Eukaryota; kingdom Metazoa; phylum Cnidaria; class Anthozoa; order Scleractinia; family Merulinidae; genus Platygyra; species Platygyra sinensis. The sequence continues at coordinate 12,654 of JAHPZR010053607.1, read as the reverse complement.
TGTTGCCACTTCTTTGCTAGCCGGAAAACTTTCAAGCATCCTATCAATATTCTAATACTATTTTGAAGGAAATGTATAAATGAAAAAACTTTTAAAATATCGTTTTGAAGCAAGCATCGCTCTCAAAACGCTCTAAGATAATGATATGAAGCTA
>JAHPZR010053607.1:0-7500 GCA_019787425.1 Platygyra sinensis | reverse complement strand
CGATATATATCGGTCGTGTCGGTCGATATGTCGACCGAGATGTGTCGGTCGACATATCCGTATGTCGACCGACACTCGACCCATATGTTGGTCGATATGTCGACCGACAGTGGTTGTCCGATTGTTGGCCGACATGTCGATCGATAGGCTACCGACATTCAACCGCTACTTCACTGCTACTTGCCCATGGTTGAGTGACTTGGAACGAAGTGATACATATAGCTTCATATCATTATCTTAGAGCGTTTTGAGAGCGATGCTTGCTTCAAAACGATATTTTAAAAGTTTTTTCATTTATACATTTCCTTCAAAATAGTATTAGAATATTGATAGGATGCTTGAAAGTTTTCCGGCTAGCAAAGAAGTGGCAACATCGAACAAATGTACGTAGCCTATATTAAGATTAAGGTGGCTCAAAACAGTTTCCAGCACTTTCCAAGACGTAGATTTCAATGTGTCATTTTGACCTTTCTTTATGGGTTGATGCTACAATCATGGTACCAAACAACTGCCGAATCATTGGGGAACACGTTGGTATTATTTTCGTGACACAGTAGGTTACTATAGCAACACTATGACCTGCTAAAAACACCCTTAATTCAGCTCTAAGCGCTTATATTTCAAAAACGGCAAGGTGAAATTTTTTCTTATTATAGAGTTTTCATAAGCAGGATGAGATGCAACTTTTGGCAAAGTTTAAAAAAATTCTGAACATGGGGTTCAGAGCCACCTTAAATTTTCGAAAATTTAAGGTGGCTCTGAACCCCATAAAACAGAATTTTTTTTAAACTTTGCTAAAAGTTGCATCTCATCCTGCTTATCAAAACTCTATAATAAGAAAAATTTCACCTTGCTGTTTTTGAAATATAAGCGCTTAAAGCTGAATTAAGGGTGTTTTTAGCAGGTCATAGTGTTGCTATGGTAACCTACTGTGTCACGAAAATAATACCAACGTATTCCCCAATGATTGGGCAGTTTTTCGGTACCATGATTGTAGCATCAACTGATAAAGAAAGGTCATAATGACCCATTGAAATCTAAGTCTTTGAATGTACTGGAAACTATTTTGAGCCACCTTAAATCGTGGCGACTTAATCTTCCAGTTTGTTGTTAGTAAACGCCATAATTCATAATAAAATACGCTACTGAAGAATTAATGTATTACTTGGCACAACGTTTGACACATAAAACAGTAAAATTCGACTCATTAAACAGTCCAACCGGAGCGCTAGGATCGCCGTCTGGTCAAACTGTATGTTGATAACAAAAAAGTGACAGGCCTGTGCGACTCCCATGGACGTGTGTTCGCGCCAAAACTCGGACACGTGACACATTGCGTTACACGTGATGGACTGACCTTTGTACCGTTTTTGACTTGTGTCGAATTACGTTGTTGTCGTTTTGTTGAGAATAAATCGTGTTGAAAGTTTACCGCTTTTGTCGGCTTGAAAATAAGTGAAATCGTCCGGAACACACGTGTGATAGCTCCTTAGAGCTTACCTCGCACGACTATATCTTTTAAGGATCTGCCCCTTTTGTACGAGACACGGGACGAGACAATGGGGGGATCCTTGAATATTCTTCCAAGCAATGGCTGTTGTTGAATTAGATGCCAGTTCTGCATAAGTATATGCTTTAGGTTAGGCACTGATGAGAGATATTGTGTGACAAAAGGCAAGATTCGTGTGTCTGGTTTCCGTTTCTGTTGTAGGGCGTGTTTTCTCTCCTCAAATGTATTCTCTGCGAGAGTACTTGAAACGACAGTTTCAGGGTATCCCTTTGCTATGAGATTTGTTTTAAATTTTTTCATAGCAGCAGTAAAAACTGATTTATAGGAGTTAGTACGGAGAAGTCTAAATGCTTCGCCTTTAATGAGGCCGTTCTTGACCCCTGGTGGGTGGCAGCTTAAGAAATGCGTGTACTGAAATGTTTCAGTAGCTTTAATGTCTAGTCTAGACTCTTTTGCAAGCCAAAGCATGTACTTATGCAGCCCTGACATTTAATTCAACAACAGCCAGTGCTTAGAAGAATATTCAAAAATCCCCCCATTGTCTCGTACAAAAGGGGCAGAGATTAGAAGATATACTCGTGCGAGCTAAGCTCTAACTGGCTATTACACGTGTATGGGAGTCGCACAGGCCTGTCACTTTTTTATTATCACTAGTGATGTGAAATAATGGGAACATCTTCGTAAGCTTTGCTTAAGTTGCCGTCTTCAACACATACAAAAAAGCTTAAGACAAGCGATCGGTTGTGAAAAGTTTCAAACTGACAAGGACAACAAAGTAATTTCAGCAAATTTCAGGTTTTCTGCCCGATATTTCAGAAAAAAAATTTGTTTCAAAATATTTTGGGAGGGGCAACTGCCCCCCTTTCCTCTCCGCTAGCTACGGCCTTGACTACATCTGTATTGCAGTATTTCACTTAAGTGCCTTGCCTGATAACGACTGAATTTGAGGCACATGATCCGAACATAAAGCCGTCAGAAATTTTTGAGGGTGATGTATAACTTGTACATCTGTCACTGACAGTCTAAGCTTTTGACTTACATTATAAGACAGTCGACCGATATACCACCGACAGTCGACCGATACTCCGCCGACAATCAATGGTAGATGTATCGGCCGAGTGTCCGCCGCTATATCGACCGAGATATCTGCCGATAGTCGGTCGATATGTCGACCGATATATCGGTCGAGGGGTGCGCAAAATACACATGATCCTTTTTCTCTTAGCCTTTACGCCCGTGTCAAACGTCGAACTTCACATGTTCCAAATCTAATGCAAATGAGGAAAAGCTATTGTTTTCGCTTATTTGCACTAGGTTCGGCACATGTGAAGTTCGACGTTTAAAACGGGCTTAAGTTTTTTGTGTTGTCCCTTCCACGCCATAGCTTCTTTTTCTTGTGCTTCGGGCCTCATGTAAATGTTCCATTGGGGAAAACGCGATGAAACATTACAATGACTGACTTACCTTGGTTAACATTTTATGACAGCGCTCTTTGAATTGTGTAACGTCGCCTACTGTGGACTCATAAAGGTCACAATTTTATCTCGGTCGCGCTTTTTTGTTTTCTATAAGCAGACAATTTGTTGCCTTGTCAATACTATAAAAAAGCAACCGATATTGTACAGTTGATCGAAAACACAGCTTAGCAAAACTTGGAAGCTGAAGAAGTCGTAATGAACAATTTATCGAAGAAATAATATTTAGAAGAAAAATGGAGGACTTGCTATGTGCCTGCCATGTTTGTATACAACCTTTAAAGATTTGGACTATAAACATAGCAGTGAAATATCGACATATTTCACTCCTGGAGATTTTCGCAAAAAACAAAAAACAAAAAACAAAACAACGGGAAGGTGTCAGGGAAGGACATGGAGTTCTGCGCAGGATCGTTACTATTCAAAAGTAACAAGTTATTGAAGAAGTCATGCCAACCCAAGTCGTTTAAGGTGGCTCAAAACAGTTTCCAACAAATTCCAATACTTAGATTTTGATGTGTCATTATTACCACTCTTTGTCAATTGATGCTACAATCATGGTATCAAAAAACTTCCCCAATCACTGGTGGACACGTTGGTATTAATTTCGTGACACAATAGGTTACCATAGCAACACTATGACCTGCCTAAATCACCCTTAATTTCAGCTCTAAGCGCTTATATTTCAAAAACGGCAGGGTGAAATTTTTCCTTACTATAGAATTTTGATAAGCAGGATAAGATGTAACTTTTGGCAAAGTTTTAAAAAAAATCTGTACATGGGGTTCAGAGCCACCTTAAATTTTCGAAAATTTAAGGTGGCTCTGAACCCCATGTACGGAATTTTTTTTAAACTATGCCAAAAGTTACATCTTATCCTGCTTATCAAAATTCTATTATAAGAAAAAATTTCACCGTGCCGTTTTTGAAATATAAGCGCTTAAAGCTGAAATTAAGCGTGATTTTAGCAGGTCATAGTGTTGCTATGGTAACCTATTGTTTCATGAATATAATACCAAAGTGTTCACCAGTGATTGGGCAGTTTTTTGACACCATGAATGTTGCATCAATTGATAAAGAGCGGTAATTATGACCCATCAAAATCCACGTCTTTGAAAGTGCTGGAAACTGTTTTAAGCATGTTAAATCCGTCATCAATGAAAGTGCCTGGAAGTGTCAATCAAGTTTGCGTCACAAATTTTAACCCACGTGACTCAGGGGCTCTACTTTCCGGGAAAACACTCTGCGTCGATTGAACGAAGGAGGGATATCTATACAACATGAATCGCTTGATCGTGGTCGGATTTGCTTTGTACCTGGGTAAGTCGATCTGGATCATAAAAGCAAACCTCTTAGACATGCTTTTCATGGGTTTAATAATAGTGTGATCAAGTGCGAGTTGGCTGTTTATGCTCCAGTACGCAGAAATTTGCACACCTTCAATTGTTCACGAGAAACTAACAGAACTACAATTTGTTTAATTTGGCTCACGATTTCATCTTAATTTCTCGCTCTCGAGGGCATTGTTTCGCCGTTTTTAAATGAGAACGCAGTTCTCTAGGACCACAACATTTTGACAATTGAATGTAGAAGAAGCCTTAAGCTCGGCTAACGTGGCTTTGAATTTATATTCAATTATTCACACCTCGGAATCCTCAATAAAGTTTCTACCTGCAATCATGTTGTTGCTTGTTAGGATTGGTATTCCTAGGGCTGAAATTAAGATTTGCTGTTTGGACCAATGGCAATGATAAGTTTGAGCCTGGCAAGCAAAATTCAGACCATTTCCGCGTCCTAGAATCAGTTCTGGTATAGTGTGAGGTAACCCTTCACCTTTTCTCGGATTGTCTCAAGTAGCTAGTCAGTGTGGTAGACTTGATAAAGCAACTTTATTGTTTACACAATCCACCGGGTTCGACAATACTACAAAATTGTGGACTGACTTTATTTCATAATTCATGCAAAGCCAAGGCTTTCGCAGTCTCGAACGGAAGTATAGACGCCGAAGGTATTCATATTCTTAATTTAAATCAGTTGAAAAAGAGGGACTCAGTCTTTCTTCAAACAAAATCAAAAGGCTACGACCCGCATATTTCCTAACAGACCTTGATTGTCAGGATTACCTTGGCTGAGCTTTTCCTGGCTACTTGCTGTCCACTAAACATTAGTGAATGTCAAAAATATCCAAGACGAGAAATCATAGAAATGATTGGGGTTTTTACATGTAAAACAATTACGATGGGTGTAAACCAGTTTGCCATCGATTTTTTTTTTACCCAGCGTTTGGAATTCTGAATCAGGGTAAGTTTGTATGGTGAAGTAATGCTATTAAAGGTTACCTTCAGTGTTTGCAGATTAACTAATTTTATATAACAAAACGGCCTTTGTTTGGAGTATGTCTGCACCTTGCGCAATCATCAATGAGTACTTGCGACATCGGCGCTTAAAGCCCGGGTCAAAATGTTAGCATAATGACAGATCCAGAACATATCTGCCTGCTTTCGCAACCACTAGTTGGATAAACTTCAACTAATCTTTATTTTCTGAAAACGTTGTCACGTTGTGGTTGGTAAGAACTTCAGCCTCTTAACCGCGTCGATGCCTATTTGCAGAGGAGTACAGTTCCGATACTTCTAAAATTCATGCATTAACAACTTTTATATATAGAAGCAGTATATACCTGTATCCCGCAGTCAAAACCCAACTGTTTTGTTACATACCCGCTACCCTTGCAAGGCAAACCAAATTTAAGAAGTGTCAATCAAGTTTGGGTCACGATTTAACAAACGCGACTGGTCGCTGTTTCCAAGAAAACCCTCATCCTCACAGTTTTTCATCTTGAGTCGTGTTATCGTTTCGGGATTTGTGTGTACCGCTTTGGTAAAGGGAACGTGTTTATTGTGGGTTTGGGGCTGTCAAAATCGTATTAAACAGACAATTCACGATCCAATTAAATGAATAAACCGAAATACACACGGCTTGCAAGCATCGGTCGCTTTTCTCGGAATACGAGTCACAACAGAGCGTAATTTACTTCTAAAATTCATCCGTTAACAACTTTTAGAAGAAGTATATACCTGTATCCTGTGTATCTCGCAATCAAAACCCAAACTGTTTTGTTGCATACCGGCTACCCTTGCAAGGCAAACCAAATTTAGGAAGTGCCAATCAAGTTTGGGTCACGATTTAACAAACGTGACTGGTCGCTGTTTCCAAGAAAACCTTCATCCTCACAGTTTTTCGTCTTGAGTCGTGTTATCGTTTCGGGATTTGTGTGTACCGCTTTGGTAAAGGGAACGTGTTTACTGTGGGTTTGGGGCTGTCAAAATCAAATTAAACAGACAATTCACGATCCAATTAAATGAACAAACCAAAATTCGTACGGCTTGCAAGCATCGGCCGCTTTTCTCGGAATACGAGTCACAAGAGAGCGTAATTTACTCTGGAGGCACGTTCAGCAATCGATGCCATGTATATAAAGAGAACTACTCACAGTGCAATAACTGGAAACATTCCGTATCTACGAGTGTTGTCCTTTTTTCTTGGCCCTTACGCCCGTTTCAAACGTCGAACTTCATATTTCCAAACCTAATGCAAATGAGGAAAAGCTATAGTTTTTGCTAATTTGCACTTGTACTTGCGATGTAAACAAACCGGGAAAGTTCAGACATTCTAGTCAACCACAAGTGTTCGCTGACAGAAACATGTGCTTTTGATACTTGTAAAATTTATTCCCCATACCTTCAATCGTGAAAAAGAAACTCAAAAGGCGATCCAGTAAGGTTCTCCAATTTTCCTGGCGCAGTTCGACAAAGCCCAAAAGGCTAAAGTGGATACAAGCATGTCACCGCGGTGACTCGTTCGTGTGCACGAAAGACAGTTACATTTGTAGTCTTCATTTTGCCGGTGTAAAATGGGGTTGACAGGCCTACACGACTCCTACGGTTCGTGGCATTTGTACATTTGATGTTTTCTTTCGGTCTCTCGGCCATTTTGTCGCTTCCCTCTTAATTAAAAGGAGAAACTAGAGCCATTAGATCGTGCTATGCTAAATTTTAAGAGGTCATAGGTATGCATGATTTCCGCTGTTATCTGCGTGCTTCGTTGAGTTTGACACTAGTAAATTGTTTTGACTCATTTCTATTGCAAGATATGTTTTCAAGTCTCTTTTGAGGGACAAAATATGACGTTTAATGTGAACGTGTTGCTTACTTGCATTGTATGTTGTGACGCAGGGCCCGGCTGTGATTAGAAAGAGCTGTTTGCAAGTACAGTAGGTAGATTCTTATCACGGGTATCATATTTGCCCTCCTAAGTTTTTCTTCGGAGACGCCGTAGCTTTACTTCGCTAAAGGTATACGTTAGTCTGTTACAATATGCATGTGATTATATGCAATGTTCAACTAGACTAAGATCGAGTTCCATTCTTTCTATCTTACAACGCTGTATGTTAATGAATGGTTGATTAAACGGATCTTGAAACATGGTGGCAGCGAAATAAGATAAAGAATCCTT
>JAHPZR010053604.1:20000-25000 GCA_019787425.1 Platygyra sinensis | reverse complement strand
CAGCCTCCCACGAGTTGGAATTCCTACAAGTTTATGTTCGGTTATGTTATTTAGTTATTTATTTACAGTGCCCCCAATTAGCACTACAGTGCCAAGTACATTCGACACTTAAAGCAAAGTTATTATTTATTATTTTATTCTGGTCGACGGTAACATTAAAGAAGCAAGGAATTGTGGTTATGCACGAATGGAAGAATTGAGATGCCCTTTTTCCATGTGCTCTCTTCGTTTGATGAAAGCAAGGATGAAAGCTATCGGGAACAACAGGAGCATCAGTCCGTAATATCCAACAAACCTCTCTTGTGGAGCCTAAAAGTCTAAAAGTCATTTGGAAAGAAGTTGTTTTTACAACATCTATTCTCATATCTTGGTAGAATTTCTGCAGTTAAAACAGAGTTAGAGAACAAAGTCAAGGAAATATCAGACAAAGCGAATCAGTAAGTTTGCTTGTTAGTTAGGTCACATTGTGCTATCGAGATTTCCTTTTAGAGCGGTTTTGAATTGAGTGTCGTAAAAGCAAGACCAAATCAATAACTGCACAGCCAATTAAACTACTCAGCCAATCTCGAACTTTAGAAAAACCAAAACCAAAACCAAAACCAAAACCAAAACCAAAACCAAAACCAAAACCAAAACCAAAACCAAAACCAAAACCAAAACCAAAACCAAAACCAAAACCAAAGTAATTGTCTAATTACTTTCGACACTCAATTGAAAACTGTTCTATACGTAAGTGGACTTACCCGAAAACAATTTCTGATCTCGTGGCTTAAGTCATTACACACATTGCCCCGACAGAGAAATAATCACACGTTAATTTTCAAACAGTTTCAGGAAAATATGTTGCGTCCATAAAAAATTAAAGTTTGATTTATAATGTTAATTGATCTGCTCTGATCTGAGTGGAGTGCAATTTGGTCTGAAATCATACGCGTGATTTCAAAGTCGAACGACCGCGCAGCGCAAGTATGATTTCAGACCAAAATTGCACGACACGAAGTTCAATTGCCACTTTATTAGATCCAGTCGTACAATTTAATAGCCAAATTTGCCAAACAATGGCCTTTTTTGTCTTTCATGTTCCTGCATTGCGATTGGTTAGTTTAAAAAAGCCTTTGACTGTCCAATTCCCATTGGTTGAGAAAACTATGCGATTTAGAGCAAAAGATGGTGCGATCCGTGAATAAATCGCACCGCTGTGAGCCAATCACATTGCAAGGACAACCAGTGATTGCAAAATTGATTTAACAAAGAGTGTATAGTTGTCCACGCACGTTGCCTTTTGTTTAAGGACGTTCGTGCGAAAATTTTATAACATTGATTTTTTCTGAAAATTTTACCATTGAAAAAGGATGAGCAAGTGATGTCAGAGATGGAAAAAAAATGAGGCGTCACCGACTTCGTTTTGAAGAGAACATGCCCGGAAGAACACCTAAATCTGAGTTAATCAGGCTTCGTCAGCGAAGAAGGCCACAGTGGCCGCAAGTCCCAAAATATTGCATTCAGAGCTTTGAAGGGAAATCGTCTCAGCCAAATATGGTTTAAATGGACCTGTTAAGCGAATTTAGTCAACTGGTGAGGTTCCTCAAAGAACAAGTTCGCATTTAGCCACCACAATTTCACGCGCCTTGCAGCTGCATGATGGCAGGATTTTCGTTCATTTTAGGACAATGTGGAGATAATTGTAAACAAAATCTGTTTCTGAAAAGAAAAGAAGGGGTCACCGAACGTCAAAAATCGTTAAATCCCAGCAAAGCTATATAGCAATGGCCATCTGCCCTATCATTGTTCATTTTAGTAATTAGTGCGCGCGCTCGATGTATGACGTGGTATGTGAATTTGCGCGCGCAGTAAGAAACAATTAGCGCGATCGTCCTTAAATTGCTATCATTAGGCATAATCCAGTATAACAATTTTCTTTCCTGAGGTTGCAGAAGGAAAAGGATGATTTGCAGAAAATTTTTATATATGGTGAATACCAGAAGGCTCTTAAGGAACACATGTCTAGGTATTGGTGCACAATGGTGAATAGTTTCAGCCATTTGTTATACCTTATTGACCAAGCGCAAGGGCCATACTGGTAGAATATCGTCCCGGGGTCTTGACAGTATAGATCGAGCGCAGCGAAGTTAGTACAAAATATTTAAGTCCGAGGGCGATATTCTCCCAGTATGGTTCCGAGGAAAATTGGTTAATAAGAAATTTATTATCGGCAGCTGATTACGCGTATAATCACGTCTGGTGTTAGACAAACCAGAAGGGAAAGAGAGTTAAAAGAAAAAGAACATCACATGAATCTTTTATATTTAAAAAAAGTTTTCTCTGAGACGTAAGCCATAAAACAACCAAAAAAGTTTCAAAAGTGATCGTGCGGGATCAATTGGGACAGTGCCCAGTCCAATAGTGAGTGAGCGTTCACCTCCAAATGTAGGTGAAGGTGACCGGCAATGGAGCAATCTCGGTGGTCAATTTAAGTTACTGACCCTCTGAACTAACTTGTGTGATCCACTTGGATGTACACGTAACTCCAAAACGTTTGTGTAAGGTAATTTTGATGTAGACAACTGCTGCGGTCACTGAACATTAAAACTACAAGGCTCAATCAAAAATATATTTCGGGACACTAGTTCTAAATAAAGGCCGACAATTTTGCAGATTTGCTATATTACTAAAGCAGCTATTTACCTTCGATTTGGAGGTGAATGGCGGTGGGTTATTAAATTCCCACTTCGCTTCGCGATGCGGCAGATATTCTTTTCTGCACATCAGTATCATGTTTGCAGTGTATACTCCTAATTGCACCTCTCCACTCGTCACCTACAACATTTATCTCTACATTGGGGTACTTGAGTAGTATATGTTCATTTGACTTGTCATGAATTTTGTATTCCTTACAAATACTATTTCGTATTCCTTAGAAATACTATCAATTTCTTTACATGTAGTCATGACGACATAACTAACGACCTTGCAGTCAGGGACAAGGAAATTCAGGAATACATGGAGAGGTAAACAAATGAATAAAAACAATTTTCTGTTTACTGGTTTACATATTTGCCATGTGGAGATTCCGATGCAGAGAACCATTTATTAATGCCTCTCTTGAAGATGCCTAGAGATTCTGTAGTGGGAAGTTCTTCTAGAAGATCATTCCATAAGAGAGGCTCCGCTGGAACTGAAGCTACTGTCTAGGTAGTCAGTTCTTGGTTTTGGTAAATACAATTTTTGTCAGTAGTAGATGTTCATTGGAATTAAGCCTTGTTACTGTCTTCCCCTGTCTTCCCTGTCTTGCTGCATATTAATGTGGATTTCCTGCATACTAATAAAGTGTCTTCCTCCATACTAATGGAGTGTCTTCCTGCATACTAATAAGCCGTCAATCTAGAACAATAAAAACAATAAACTTGCTTACATGTAAACTTGCCCGGTTATAGTTAACAATGGTTGGAAAACTCTATTATCTGTTCAAAATAAAAGCGCGAATTTGAACGAAAGCGTCATTTGAACTCGCTGGAAATTTGAAAACTTTGTTGGATTTTCGAAACGTTAACCATGAAGATGGCTTTTTCGCTAACGTCGATGGTTTTCAAACTGCTTTGAACGCTTGTTTAACTGCCCGTGATCGGAAAACATTGACAAGCGAAAATGTTTGAAAGCGTAATAATTTCTGAGGTTCTCTAGCTTTCTTTGAAAACGTTCTCCGATTTTCGAAGCTGGGCTATTTTAACCCCGATTGGTTTAGGTAGAATCTATCACGCTTTTATTCTCAGCTTTGCTGACGAGAATTAATTCTTAGAGAGAGAATTAATTCTTAGCTAACTGCTGCTCATTTTGCAAACACGCAGTGCCACTATTTTTAATCCTAGATTTGCATACAAACTCGAACGGAGAAACCCATGGGACAGCTCTATCATTGAAATTACAACAATAGAAGTTCGGAGCGCTTAATTTAAACACGCGACAATAAATATTTTTGAACAGCACGTTTTCGTAAGAGACTTTATTGGTTGTTAATAGAGAGATTTGAAATGAATAAAAAATACATTTATTGACAACGAAAGCTCCAACAACTACGAAGTGTTTAACACCAAGTAAATCAGGAAATTAGGATGCAATGAACAATAAGACTGAAGTCCCCTTAACAAAGAAGTAAACCGTAATAGAACAACACACTATATATCGGTTTGAAATACATTTTTAGTGAGAAAAAAACAGTAGTTCTAGTCTTCATCTTGTAAAATGGGTTGATTCACAAACAATCGATTAAGCAAGAATTTTCGCTTATCAATGGCTAGTTCTGTCGATTCTAACCAATCAAATCCATCTGTATCCTTGAGATCTTTTTGGGTTTCCATCACTTTTTGGAAGGTGTAATCTTTCTTCATCGCTCGCATCCACTGCAAATACTCTAAAAATACTTTTCTCAGTTCTTTTCTGTAGAGAGGAAGGAGAGCGTTCTGCGCTTTAAGGTGGGCTACATTTTCCGAATCTCCGTTCCTTTTGTACTCGTCGACCAAAGCATTGAGCTGGACCTCTTGGCGTTCCTGAGCTTCATCTAATATGCGCGACCAAGGGTTTAAGCGCTCTGTCACTTCTTGGGAAGAATCCGTTTCTTGGCTAGATTGAGAGTCTTCACTGTCTTCGTAATATCTATTACCTCGTTGAAGAAGGCAGTAATTCTAACCGTCGCTCCAAAATATTTTTTTGGGGGTTTGAACAGCACGAGCTTGGACAGCAAACTGAACGGCAAGTGGAGCGCCGCCTTTAAAACAAGCAGTGTGTAAATGTATTTCAAAGCGATATCTAGTGTGTTGCTCTATTGCAGTTTACTTCTTTGTTAAGGGGACTTCAGTGTTATTGTTCATTGCATCCTAATTTCCTGATTTACTTTGTGTTAAACACTTTGTAGTTGTTGGAGCTTTCGTTGTCAGTGGGGGAGGGGGGGGGGGACAGGGGGGTCAGAACCTCCCACCTCCCGTACCCTGCTCTCTCTCTTCCCG
>JAHPZR010053604.1:5000-7500 GCA_019787425.1 Platygyra sinensis | reverse complement strand
TGTATTTTTTATTCATTTCAAATCTCTCTATTAACAACCAATAAAGTCTCTTACGAAAACGTGCTGTTCAAAAATATTTATTGTCGCGTGTTTAAATTAAGCGCTCCGAACTTCTATTGTTGTAATTTCAATGATAGAGCTGTCCCATGGGTTTCTCCGTTCGAGTTTGTATGCAAATCTAGGATTAAAAATAGTGGCACTGCGTGTTTGCAAAATGAGCAGCAGTTAGCTAAGAATTAATTCTCTCTCTAAGAATTAATTCTCGTCAGCAAAGCTGAGAATAAAAGCGTGATAGATTCTACCTAAACCAATCGGGGTTAAAATAGCCCAGCTTCGAAAATCGGAGAACGTTTTCAAAGAAAGCTAGAGAACCTCAGAAATTATTACGCTTTCAAACATTTTCGCTTGTCAATGTTTTCCGATCACGGGCAGTTAAACAAGCGTTCAAAGCAGTTTGAAAACCATCGACGTTAGCGAAAAAGCCATCTTCATGGTTAACGTTTCGAAAATCCAACAAAGTTTTCAAATTTCCAGCGAGTTCAAATGACGCTTTCGTTCAAATTCGCGCTTTTATTTTGAACAGATAATAGAGTTTTCCAACCATTGTTAACTATAACCGGGCAAGTTTACATGTAAGCAAGTTTATTGTTTTTATTGTTCTAGATTGACGGCTTATTAGTATGCAGGAAGACACTCCATTAGTATGGAGGAAGACACTTTATTAGTATGCAGGAAATCCACATTAATATGCAGCAAGACAGGGAAGACAGGGGAAGACAGTAACAAGGCTTAATTCCAATGAACATCTACTACTGACAAAAATTGTATTTACCAAAACCAAGAACTGACTACCTAGACAGTAGCTTCAGTTCCAGCGGAGCCTCTCTTATGGAATGATCTTCTAGAAGAACTTCCCACTACAGAATCTCTAGGCATCTTCAAGAGAGGCATTAATAAATGGTTCTCTGCATCGGAATCTCCACATGGCAAATATGTAAACCAGTAAACAGAAAATTGTTTTTATTCATTTGTTTACCTCTCCATGTATTCCTGAATTTCCTTGTCCCTGACTGCAAGGTCGTTAGTTATGTCGTCATGACTACATGTAAAGAAATTGATAGTATTTCTAAGGAATACGAAATAGTATTTGTAAGGAATACAAAATTCATGACAAGTCAAATGAACATATACTACTCAAGTACCCCAATGTAGAGATAAATGTTGTAGGTGACGAGTGGAGAGGTGCAATTAGGAGTATACACTGCAAACATGATACTGATGTGCAGAAAAGAATATCTGCCGCATCGCGAAGCGAAGTGGGAATTTAATAACCCACCGCCATTCACCTCCAAATCGAAGGTAAATAGCTGCTTTAGTAATATAGCAAATCTGCAAAATTGTCGGCCTTTATTTAGAACTAGTGTCCCGAAATATATTTTTGATTGAGCCTTGTAGTTTTAATGTTCAGTGACCGCAGCAGTTGTCTACATCAAAATTACCTTACACAAACGTTTTGGAGTTACGTGTACATCCAAGTGGATCACACAAGTTAGTTCAGAGGGTCAGTAACTTAAATTGACCACCGAGATTGCTCCATTGCCGGTCACCTTCACCTACATTTGGAGGTGAACGCTCACTCACTATTGGACTGGGCACTGTCCCAATTGATCCCGCACGATCACTTTTGAAACTTTTTTGGTTGTTTTATGGCTTACGTCTCAGAGAAAACTTTTTTTAAATATAAAAGATTCATGTGATGTTCTTTTTCTTTTAACTCTCTTTCCCTTCTGGTTTGTCTAACACCAGACGTGATTATACGCGTAATCAGCTGCCGATAATAAATTTCTTATTAACCAATTTTCCTCGGAACCATACTGGGAGAATATCGCCCTCGGACTTAAATATTTTGTACTAACTTCGCTGCGCTCGATCTATACTGTCAAGACCCCGGGACGATATTCTACCAGTATGGCCCTTGCGCTTGGTCAATAAGGTATAACAAATGGCTGAAACTATTCACCATTGTGCACCAATACCTAGACATGTGTTCCTTAAGAGCCTTCTGGTATTCACCATATATAAAAATTTTCTGCAAATCATCCTTTTCCTTCTGCAACCTCAGGAAAGAAAATTGTTATACTGGATTATGCCTAATGATAGCAATTTAAGGACGATCGCGCTAATTGTTTCTTACTGCGCGCGCAAATTCACATACCACGTCATACATCGAGCGCGCGCACTAATTACTAAAATGAACAATGATAGGGCAGATGGCCATTGCTATATAGCTTTGCTGGGATTTAACGATTTTTGACGTTCGGTGACCCCTTCTTTTCTTTTCAGAAACAGATTTTGTTTACAATTATCTCCACATTGTCCTAAAATGAACGAAAATCCTGCCATCATGCAGCTGCAAGGCGCGTGAAATTGTGGTGGCTAAATGCGAACTTGTTCTTTGAGGAACCTCACCAGTTGACTAAATTCGCTTAACAGGTCCATT
>JAHPZR010053603.1:0-10456 GCA_019787425.1 Platygyra sinensis | reverse complement strand
CTATGCAAATGAACTGCTCGTACGCTTCAGGCCTGCCTTTCAAATACTTTTTCAAACTCACCAAACGAGCAGAAACAAGAAGAAACTTTCAAAAACAGGTTTTGGTTACGATTAAGTATTGTTTGGCAAACTCACAAATTAACTCGATACCGGAGTAAACAGTTTTCTTACAGAACTTTTTTTTCTACAGAACAAAGACAAAAGTTTACGCGTATAACTAGCAGGCGAGCGGATTTTATTCATTCACAACGCGACATTAAAGAAATTATCGACCCTGAAAAACACAACTTTTCCACTAAATCAGAGCATAAAAGTACATAGAAGAGCCCGGATTCTTCTTCTCTGCCTAATTCCGTGCCATGGCTGTGAAAAATCGGCAAGAGAATCTCGCAGCTCTCACCATATCATCACACAACATGACAATATCCACGCAAGAGCCCAAGACACGTGCTCAGATCAGTGCGGATATATGACGTCAGGATGGCGTTATTTGATCTAAAAATAGAAAAATTGTCCCATATCATGGGTCCGCGCGCATCCCAAGACTTCTCCGTCTCCGTCCCTGATTATGGCTCCTGTTTACATATGTTAAAAGGGTTTTTGACGAGCACTGAGACTTTACTTTTTTTGCCCTAGAAAATTCCACCATTGCTTCTGGCTAAGTAACCACGATCTTATCTATCACCGTCAGCGCATTCCATGGCTGACGCCAGACGTAATACCTGTTTTAGCGCATTGAATATTCCCTTCGAAAGTGAACAGAAACAAAACTTTTCAGATTACAAAATCATCTCCTGTTTTGCACGCAAAACGAATATACAGCTTAACTCTGGATAATTTCAGCTGTAGTAGCCAGCAACTGGTCCCAAATTATATTCTTAATCCTTGCAAATATCCTGACGTCCATCTCCGAGGGATTTTGGTCCAATTTTGACCAAATAAACATTTCTCCCGTCAGCGGCCCTTTTTTTTTTTTCATGAATAGTTAATTTGCGAACTTGACAAAACTCTCCTGAGGGGGTTATGACGAAAAGACCTGAGAAATGACCTGTAATTGGCTAAGGATAACATCATCCGGTGACAACATTTGACCGAGTAGGAGTACGGGAATACTCACCGACAAAATAAATAAATAAATAAATAAATAAATAAATAAATAAATAAATAAATAAATAAATAAATAAATAAATAAATAAATAAATAAATAAATAAACCGAAGGCAGAACATGACCCGCACACGCCTTCGGTTGCTCGGTTAATTAAAAACAGTTTGGACATCAGGTGTTTGAATACTCTTTGCGCCGGCCTATGGTAACCTTTTGGTGCATCTCGAACATGACCACAACTCGTTAACGAATGATTGGGCAATTGTTTGATATCGTAATGAGTAGCCATGAATGAATCCAACACACACTAATTTATTTAGCACAGCGCGAATACATCAGGTGATCATGGAGAAATGTCAGTCGCAACATTTCCCCCCTCTAGAATTACAGGTTATTCATCCATAAACTTCCCATGTAAATAACAACAACTAAATTAAAAACTATTTGTCCTCCTTTTTAACAACAGTCCCTGTGATAAAGTCACTATTCACAGAGGTCGGTCTTTTAGGTAGTCACCAGAGGACTTGTTTTAACGGTTGTCTGAGTAGGTGCTGCTGATGGAGATTTAGAAACCTCGAGTTGGTCGCTAACACCAGGGTGGGTGGTGTTGCATGAGATTCAGGCAAGACTACTGGTGTCACGCCGGGTGTCGCGCTGGGTGTCATGCTGGGTGTCACGCTTGCAACTGGCTCCTCTGCCACATTATTCTCACGGCTTCGAAAATGGCCAGTGGGAGGCGCGGTGGCCTCATGGTTAGTACGCTCGTCTCCGGATCGAGTGGTCCGGGTTCGAGCCCTGACCGGGGACATTGTGTTGTGTTCTTGGGCAAGACACTTTACTCTCACAGTGCCCCTCTCCACCCAGGTGTATAAATGGGTACCGGCGAATTTAATGCTGGGGGGTAACCCTGCGATGGACTAGCATCCCATCCAGGGGGGAGTAGAAATACTCTCAGTCGCTTCATGCTGAGGAAACCGGGATAAGCTCCGGCCTGATGGGCCACTTGGCTCGTATGCAGACTTTACCTTCGAAAATGGCCTTGGTGCCGCCGAGTGACCGGGAGCTTATCCCGGTTTCCTCAGCATGAAGCGACTGTCTAGCTGAACTCGAGCTGACACTGGGCCAGTGTTCTCCACGCCAGTCCCTGACATCCAGGCCTTCTTGTTCCGGAAATCCTTAGCTTAACAACCTGGCCCTCTAGTGAACTCCGCCTCCTTAGCATGGTAATCATTTGCTGCCTTCTGTTGGGACTGTTTATTCCTAACGTAATTTGCAGCGCTTGGAACAAGCTGATTCAGCTGTGTGTGCAATCTCTTGGTTTTCACGTAACGTCAGAAAAGACTAAAGTTAAAAATTTTAAGTTTTTACCTTCATCAGGTGAAAAGTCATTTTCAAAACGTGTATCAGCTGACCTGTCTTCAGCTGCTAGATAGACTGCTTTGTTTTGAAAATGGAACACGGTTTTTTATTATGCGTGACATCGGCATTGTTTCTAGGTAACATGTTACGTGCACGAAAATATCGATTCGCCATCTGTTTTCGAGTTCTGAGTAACCAATATGTTAAGAGGAGTGTCTATGCGACTGTTTTCAAGTTTAACAGAGAGAATAAACGTTTTGAGAGAGCCAAAGTGAACTCCAGATGTTTCCACTGGTTTACGGCCGCCATGTTGGAGCCCCTTCAGACGGGCTCCAACATGGCGTCTCTATACTAAACACTATAATTTTCAGTGATATCCTTTGCCGAACAACTCCAGTTTGGAGTATCGTACATCCCCGAAACTTTGGCACATGGTTTATTTACTACTCTTCTACAATATTTCAATTTCTTGACTCAATTTATTGAATATTAAGCGATTTTATTTTTCACTTGCGTGATAAATAAGTTTACTTGCGTGGCGTGAAAACCACCAATAAGGGATGATGGCATGGCAACTAAGGAGACACTTACATCCTCCATCTTCTCATGGCCTTTTTTTAAACATTCGCTCAACCTCTCTGCCAAGCCATTTGATGCAGGATGATAAGGTGCCACTTTGATTGCATTGATTGCTTGATTCCATTCTTTTTCATGAACTCCTGGAATTCTGAGCTGGTAAAATTGCTACCATTGTCGCTAACGAGTGTTACTGGTAGGCCATGTGTAGCAGACATCTCTCTGAGCTTTATAATTGTGGCAGTCGATGAGAAAGACTTCGTCCGATGCACTTCCAACCACTTAAAGTATGCATCCACGACTACAAGGAGCATTTCTCCTTTGTAAGGCTCTGCATAGTCAACGGTGAATTCTTGACCAAGGGAGTCCCGGCTACTCCCAGGGGTGTAATGGTGCTTCTGCGAGTTCATTCTGATTTGACTGACATTTGTCGCAGCCTGACACACCTTCTTCACAATCTCTTGACCCATGGCCGGCCACCATACATAGCTTCGTGCCAATGCTTTCATGCCAGATTCGCCCAGCGCGTTAAGTATTCCCGATCTTCCTTGTGGGGGCACAGCCATTCTGGCACCCCACAATACACAACCATCTTTTACGCTTAGTTCACTTCACTTGGTGAAGCGAGGGTTTAGCTCTTCAGAGTTGGCTTTGGTTGGCCATCCTTCTAAGATAAAGTGTAGCACCTGTGAGAGAATTGGATACCTCTTGGTCCACTCCTTGATAAAACCAACAAGAATCGGAGAAAATTTAGTAGCCAATGAGAGGATGGCATTTGTGAAATAACGATGGCAGATTTATAGTTATACGCAAATAGCCTGAGTTGAAAGCTGCCGGAACATCTGAGAGGTTTGTTTACAGTTTAGGACTCCCGATTTCGAGATATTTTATATCAGTTCATATGGACGGTAAAAACCCGAGATTTTAAACCTTAAAGCCAAAGTTAATTGCATTAAAAAAAAAAAAAAAAAAAATTGGTAGCTCGAGGAGTAAATCACAATGTCTGACTCAGGGAAGGTAACAGACTTTTAGTTTTGGTTATCTAAAAGCTGGGAAATCAAAGTTTTCAGCAGTATTGCGTGACATCGTCAAAAGGGGCTGTCACACGTGATGCGAAATTGTCAAGCCTACTGGATGCGAAGTTAAGATTCTAGTCTCGGTTGTCCTGTAGTGCCATAAAAGGATAAAGCATTCTAAAAATACTTCTAAATTTTGGTTTAAACTACAAAAAAGAGGAGTGCCTTCGTAGGCGTTTCAGTGAAAGAAAAACATTTCCGCCGAACTTTTCGGCGAACTGCGTAACGCCCTTCCTGAAATCACGCATCATTGTGGTACTGTGTTTCTAATTTTCCGACCAGCCTTAATTCCTTTAGTTGGCATACAGCCAAAACCTGAACGCATTTTCAAACTCGCTAAAATCGTGCTGTTTCAGATTTCAACAACTTCCGCTTTATTAGAATTTGTTTCTACTCTGTACATTTGTGAGTTGTAACGTTTATTAGGAGCCCATTATAAGCTCCTCAATTTAGTAAGTGTATTGAGTCGACTCCTGGTAGCTCGAACCTTCGCTAACTGGAGCCTTATGTTAACTCAGAGGAAATTAAAAAAAATTCGGACATCAGTAGTACTCGAATATTCTTCGTCGCTTCACGCTGCACAGATGTATTAAGCGCCGGCCTATGATAACTTTCCGTGTATGATGATTTTTTGGTATATTTTGGGTGCCAGATCTAGAGGTAGGCAATACTGCCGATACACCAAATCCCCTTGTTAAAGGAAATTTAGGAGCCCCCCGGGTCAAAGAAAATGAGACATCGGTGGGGTTTAAACCCACGACCTCTGAAATAGATTTACCGATGCTCTACCGACTGAGATAAGAGGCCAGTACGGAAGCAGGTCAGAATAATTTAGATAGTGAATCGAGGAATATGTGAAATAATACAGGAATAGGAGTGGATATCTTGTATCTCAAACATGACCGGAACTTGTTAACGAATGATTGGCCAATTCTTTGATATCATTATTGTGGCATCACAAAAAAAAAATGACGCAAACTTAAAAGATTAGTGGCATTGATAGCTTTAGTTTCCATTAATGATTGTTCTACCACAAAAAAATATATTCAGAAATATAAAATCAATAACGGAATTAGCCCAGGTATGTCAGTAATAAGGCTTATTTAAAGAGCCGCTTATTTAGATACATGAACCTAAATAATAAATATGAAATCCTTAAAAAGGCATTATTTTCTATTGGTGGTCAAAAAAATAAAATATACAATTGCTTTCCTTCACAGATTGAACAGTCAGCCGGGGATCACAAGGACTCGACAAAAGAATAGCTTTAACGGGAAAAACTTCATTTTCGCGAATACAATAAGCAGAATCCAAATAGGAACTTAAGCCTTGTTGCGTTTTTTATTTCGAAGAGATTTGCTAAAAATACATGATGCCTTCTAGACCATCAAGTTTAATCGAAATGAACCGCGTTCGGAATCCTTTGCCAGTGTCGTAATATTTTCCTGATCCTGTGCATGTCCTGCTTGTGATAGTTTGTGATAGTGTGTTAAAGTGCCAGTTCGACGAAAATCGACATCAATTTTTTTCCGTATTTTTTCGCACAGAATAGCCAATTTAATCGTCAAACATTCTTCCATGCAAATAAAATTGAATATAATCACAGTTTAGGTAGAAAAAAACTGCTATAAACTTACGAATTTTTCGTCCGCCATTAACCGAAACCGGTTCCAGTTGAGCCCGCAATTTAACAGCAGTAGATCACCTTATGACGTCATACGCGTAACGTTTCACAACGCAAAGTAAACACCCAAAAGCGATGGATTTTGCTCATCTACAAGTACGCTCAGAGTCCATATCAGGAATATTTTTTCGTGTTAATGCCCAAACGGAAACTCTCGATGCTTCTGAATATCTACAAAGAACCAGAGTCTGGTTCCGATGCGTCACGACTACATAATAACAGATACAAGGTTGCCGAATCGATCGCTTCAATTCAGCGAGTTTATGAAGAAGAGGAGCTGGAATGTTTTCAAATAAAGTTGATTCGATGGAAACTTTGATATCTTGGTTGGTATGTAGAACCTTGATTTCGCTTCTTCGGTTTTCAATCGTTGGTACAACGATAAAATTGTGAAATTGTGTTGGATCATGTCCGCGAGGCCTGGATGATATCCGTGTGTACAGTAGAGTACAGTGTTTTGATATATTAGGCCCGTTTCAAACGCCGTGCTTAAGGACGATGCCTACTGTTGTTATTGCGCATACGGTCTGCGCATCTCGAGACACTCGGATTTCCTATGGGTGGTGCTTATAATACAGGGATATTTTTGCGCGGTTCAAAACTATGCGGAGAAAGGAGAACTTAGCAAGTGCTCTTGGTATTCAAAAAGAAAATTGGGGGTAACCACGCATTTTTCAGAGATAATTAAGCTTCAATTGGAAAAAAAACGTCATACATTGCTTTGTATTTTAAAGCTTTTTACAAATATTGCTGATTAATTATCTTCGAAAAATGCGTGGTAACCCCCAATTTTCTTTTCGGATTTCAATAGCACTCGTTATGATTTGCTTTTCCCGCATGTTCAGTGAACCGCGCAAAAGTACCTTTGAATTAGTAGGCACCGTCCTTAAGTCGTGCCGAACTAAATTCATTCACTTTGGCGCGGCTGTAGCACGGCGTTTGAAACCATTTAAGAATTAGGTTCGACTTTGTCGTGTAGCACGGCAAGCTCTGTCGTGCTACCCGACTTTGGCACGGCATGGTTTCAAACGTCGTGCTATTGCCGTGCCGAACTAAATGAGTAAATAACTAAAATTATCATTTTAGATTTATCCGTTGGACCGTTGGTTCGTAATATCGTCTCTTTTCTAAACGCCCAGTGAGTAAATTAAGCTTGACCATGGCTCGACGTTTGAAACCAAGTAGTGCCAATGTCGTGCTACAGTCGAGCCAAATTGAATTTAGTTCGGCACGGCTTTAGCACGGCGTTTGAAACGGGCCTTACGCTGTAAATCTGCGATCAGACGTTTATTTTTTCTGTCATGTAGCATAGCTGTTTTCATAGCTGTTTTCTGTTTGTTCGGTTTGGGTTGGATTCGGGCTTTCGTCCCTTTGCGTGCGTTTAATTTGGCGGTTCATGTTCATTCGCATTTGACGCATCTGTTCTTTGGGCGGGGAAGCAACCCTAAAATCCGGAATCCGGAACCGGAAAAAAACGGAAAACCTGAATTCGGAATCCACTAATCAAAGAAAACAAGTTCTTCAAATAAGTGAAAAATTACTGTTTGAACTTTTGAATCCAAAAACAAGAGAACATGTAAAAAGTCCTCAAACAAAAATTCCCTGTCTGTTGTAATTTGTGTAACCGCTATTTCTAGTAAGGGCTTTGATTATGAGAATCTAAGGGCCTGTTAACATGGAGGAAGGGTTACCCGGCTAGAAAGGTTGACACACAGCCCGCCTTTACATGCAACTCACCTAACTGGGATAGTGACTGGGTTGCTTGAGTTATCTTTTAAGCACACGCTATTAAAGCACAACTGAACAAACAAAAATGGCTGACCAAAAAAACTCTTTTTCATCTTATTTCAGTTTCTTGCACAGGTATGAGCCTGTTCTCTGCCTTAAACTCATCTATTACATTGATTTCTTCAGATTGACTGTCATTCTGTTTGGCAGATAACACTGGCTAATGGTAACTACGGAAATGTTCACCTTGCATTGCCATGTTTTCGCAGCTTATCTCACCTCAGTTAGTTGAGATAGCCCAGCACCAACCATTTACACAGTAAAAAGCTGTCCTACCTAGGGTAGGCGGGCTACCCTGTCTAGCATTTAAACGCTTCAGTGCGGTTTCAAAAGAAACGTATGAGAAGTTAGCCTTCCCAGGGTAGCTTGGTTAGCCAGGGCACCCTTCCCCCATGTAAAAAGGCCCTAAATAAAGTGTTTCGTAATATGATTCCAAGCACCCTGCGGGTGTCCAAAAGCAGCTTGCTGGCTATTACCATGTTGTTTATAAATAAGTGACCTGCAATTTACAGGATGTATGAATTTGGCCTTTTTGTCTAGTAGATGCTGAACAAGATAGAAATTGTCATCGAGAACAAGGTGGCTGTCAGCGGCAGCCTCCAGTACATTGACGGTCATCTCACCTACTTTCGATGTCTAAAAGCTAACCTGGCTATAATAAATTTGTTTTTCCCAACAGATACAAGACACTATCAACACTATTTCCACTCTGATACTGTAACTAATTACCACTACATATCCTTGCCAGCCATCATTAAAACAATTTTTAGAAATGTTGCACACTTTTTTCTGTCTGCTTCTCGCTTGTGAACGGATCCGACACCATGTTGCTAAAAGATGCTAAAAGACTGCCAGAAACTTACCGCAATATAATGAGTTGCTATGCTGCTATTCACCAGTCCTCTCAGACCAATTTGATGTAGACAGAACTGCACTCTCAACAGGGCAAGGTCGAGCAAAAGATGGGTAACTAAGCTTGTAAGCAGGCTTTTCTGTTTGGGCAGGGGGTGCTAGCAGCAAAGTTTGATTTAAGTGGCGATTCAGGCCATTTTGCATCACTCTTCAGTAGCAGAAGCATCCATGAGTTTTGTTTTTTAGTTGATGTTTACCTGCACAGTCATGTGCAGACATTTTTTCATCAATTCACACTGGGTAATTACCCAAGAATGATACTAAAATATCTTTTATGCCGTGAATGAAGCCACGGTAAATAACTTTCTAGGGTTGTTTATAATTCCTTGCCCAGGGTGGTCTTGTTTAGAGTTGCCACTCTGCATAATGTTATTCTTGCCTCGTGTCTTGAGTGTTGTTACCATGACAGAAAAGGTTGATGGTTGTTGATGTGATGAACAGATGAACAAAAACATTCTATTATCATTATGTTTCTATTTTTTGTGTTGTATTATTAATACTCTCTGGGCATTTTTATGGCTCGGAAATTTGGCATGAGATTTTTCGGGGGATAAATTTTAGTTCGGGAATTTTTTTGGGATTTTGTTTGAAGCCCGAGGGATTTTGGGTGTTTAGAGTTTTGCCCCCATTCAGTTATCCCTGTCAACTTAAATCCAGAGTACTCCACCCCCCCCCCCCCCCTCCCCAGTGTGATAGTGCACAATATTATTAGTACTTAACTAAAAAGAGATGAGAAGATACTTGTAGAGTAATTTTAATACCTGTTTAAATAACATTCTTATTCTCATTACCCATTTCCACAACATGAAGAAAAAGTAACTTTTTTACTGTTAGAAAATTGATCTTTTGCAAATACCTGACACAGGAGTTTACCAAATGCCATGACACATATGGCTCTTAATTGGGTAATTTTGGGCAACTATGTACTCATTTTATTTTAGCTTATTTTTGTTCATTTAGTTTCCAACTGAGTACAAATAAAAATGTTGTTGTTGTACTCCTCCCACTTGTCCAAAAGTGAACAAGAAGTGGACATCCTACAAATGTTGACATTTTCAACTTGTTATGTGAAGTTATATACTGGTGACAGGGTTGTTAAAAGCAACAAAAACTCACCATCTACTTTGTGGTCATATTCACATGTAGCTGATTCTTAAACAAAATATGGCAAAATCAGCTGCCTACACAGAGCTACCTACTTCAAGACTTTGTGACGACCTTGTAGGAACATTGTTTATAATTAGACGTCCCTTTAGACAGAGATTCATACGTTGATTTGATGTGATTTGTATTTTTACTTCCTGCAATTGTGCTAGAATTTAAATCGTACGACTGGAAATCTTCCTTTCTCTCTTTTCAGTATTTATATTTTCTAAATACATTATAAGTTTTATGTCGATTATAGGCAGTATTCGATTCTAATTTTTCCGTTCTGTCTTAAAATGGCTTACGTTGTTTACGATCCTCTTCACTCGATTTCGACTTGGTTCGCTTGGATTTCCCACCTGATTTCCTGAAATTGTTTTTTTCTTCTTCAATATCTTTCCATATTTTTGGAATCGACCCTGGCTGGGGTTTCCGTTTATAACCAGGCATCTATATTAAACGCCTAAAGCAAAGAACTTGAATCAGAACAGATCGCAAAATCGCTAACAAAATATCGCACACTTTCCTTTAGTACGGGACTACTGTACTGTGCAAAGAGACTCAGGTGTTGAGATCAGCAATATTCCTGCAACCATGCACAACACATCTTTTTCCCGGCATTTTTAAACTCTACATGCTCCTATTACTGGTTAAAGAAAGGACAAGAAACATGCGATTTAGTAGATCTTGTTTATGATGCGAAGGTTTTCGTTACGAGTATGACGTCACTAGGCCCATGTCTCCTACTGCGCGGTAGGAACATGGCCGATCAATGGAGGACGCAAAATTACGAGAAATACCGTGAGAAA
>JAHPZR010053601.1:15000-16313 GCA_019787425.1 Platygyra sinensis | reverse complement strand
TTATAAGCTTAAGCTTACGGTAAATTTCATTTGAATCTACTTTTTAAATTGAGGGGAAGTTAAAATGTAATTTGCTATAAGAATGGGTCCAACACAGAAATCCTGAAAACCTTCTTCAAAAACAAACTGACGATAAACTTGAAAACCAAATTTGAGAGTAGGCTTAACTTCTTGCCGCCGCGGAGCCATAGAAAAGTTGGGCACATAAACAAAGACAACGCTTATCTGGCTTATCGGTTGACGGTAAGTTTTTAAAGAAAACGACTAAATAAAAGGTCAACGGTAAATATCTTCTCCAATCGTCGACAAGGCTACATCGGGCCACTGCGTAAATCGCACATCGTTCGTCTTTAGTGAACCAATAGACAAGAATTTTATTGTTACATATAGGTTGCATATTGACTAGGGGCCAACATATTAAAACCTTTTTAGG
The DNA here is from genome assembly GCA_019787425.1 of Platygyra sinensis. Classification (NCBI taxonomy): domain Eukaryota; kingdom Metazoa; phylum Cnidaria; class Anthozoa; order Scleractinia; family Merulinidae; genus Platygyra; species Platygyra sinensis. The sequence continues at coordinate 15,880 of JAHPZR010053601.1, read as the reverse complement.
CATGATTGCCTTATATTCAGCATAAAATGACAAAAGACGTGGCAAAAATTTAAACTATTTATATTTCTTTTTTTTTTTTGATAGGCGCTTCGGTACACGTCTATTATTTCTATTGCTGTATTGTAACCGTTTTCTCCATTTTTACTTTGCTTCAGTGCTGCCCTTGAAGAAGGTTAGTCATGTCTCGCCATGGCATTAGAAGTTACCCTTTTCGGCCATCATTTTGTTTCTTTGCCTTATATCTACCTTTTTATGGGATATATAATTATATATTGTTATTTCCGGTTTCACTTGTAATAATAATAATAATAACAATAATAATAATAATAATAATAATAATATTAATGATAATAATAATAATAATAATAATAATAATAATAATAATAATAATAATAATAATAATAATATCTTGTGCACGTACATGTAGTGTCAATCTGTTGCACAAGGAAGCCATCAAATTAGATTTTACTAAAATCGATCACCAGTCCCAAATTGACACCCAGGCAGAGTTGTTGGTTATAATAAGTAAACTGTTAGCCAGTCAGCATTTCATTTTTGGTCAAGGTAATCTGGTTGTGGTGCTTCTTTAGTTAGAATTAAAGTGTTACATTATGAAAAGGCTGTATGACAATTATGCAGAAAGTATGTCACACGGTCATGACGATCAGCTTAAGAATGCCAAGACTATTTTTTTCACAAATATTTTACCTTAGAAGGACACAGATATGACGAGAGATATGCTGTAATTGTCTAGACTGTAGTGGTCTCCCTGCCTAATAATAAAAAAAAATAGGTCCGCCAAGCGAACTTGTGTGGGCTTTGATTGACTTTTATTCCATTCAGTGGGAATGCTAGTTCGATGTTTTAAGTGGTAGGTAGT
>JAHPZR010053601.1:2500-7500 GCA_019787425.1 Platygyra sinensis | reverse complement strand
ATGAAATTTACCGTAAGCTTAAGCTTATAATTTAAACATTGTTGTAAAAAGGTTTTTCCTCAGACTACCATTGTAAATAATTGCCACAAACCAGAAGCCTAACACTTTGTAAAACTACCAAATCTATTAAAACAATTATTTGCTTTATCTTTCTTTGTTTTTTTTTTTTTCCACTGTTTCTTGGTAGGTTTTGACATAAACTTAAGTCCTTGACGTCTTCAGAGTTATTAAGCTTTAGATACTTTCCGCGTTTAGCACGCACGTACACGAACTCGCACAAACAGCCTTGATTTTAAAACTTTGCTCTGTTTCTGCTGAATCTTTGACATACAGTTTTTAGCTTTATAAAAATTGAATTAAATTATGTGAACCCCCATGCATTACAACCTCTGTGAAAACGTTTTTTGTAGTACAGTAATTTCTCAGATACAACAAAATGTTTCGCCACCCAAATTAAACTTATGTATCGGAATCGTGTAATTTATTAGGGTAATCCATTTGAAAGCACGAACTCTTCCAGTATTTGTTTATGCGGAACTATTTTTCTTAGGCCAATACTTTGAATAATGGCTTTATTGTACACTTTGTTAAAATTCTAATAAGGCATTTAGTTCATGGACAGTTTAAAATAAAGTTTTGATGTCTGTGCGAATGAAGGTAACGTTTTAAGTTCCGGTTGAAAATAAAGTAATCATTTATTCCGTCACTGTTTACGACACGTTTTAAACCTTCAAATATCGTATTTAGTAAAATTACTGAGCTTGCATCGGTTGCCTTAAGCAACTTAAATTGTTTTATTTAATGTTAGCATTAATTTGATTTCATTCGCATTGCTGCAACTTCTAGTTTAAGTTTTATAATGTCAAGAATTAAACAACACTTTTTTGGTGGAAGTGCATTTAAGTGTACCACAAACGCGCTTTTTTTTTGTTTTGTTTTTAACAAACAGCAACAACCATCTGTATAAACGTACCTTCTCAAGTATACATTGTCCCTGAGGAGACAGCAGCCATAAAGAAAATAATTAAAAAAGTCGTCAAAAGTTCCGTTTAAAGAAAATGCACGTCCAGTCCGTTGTCCAGTCCTTGGAATTTTCTTTTCTAACTAACCTTTTGTGGCGTGGCGTCGCAGGTGAACAAAAAGCGCGCGAAAGTATAGCCTCGTTTTCGTTCTTTCCTCCAGGCCCTCTCCTCTGAAAAAAATCTTAAACATCGATCCTCGCCAAAAGCAATTGAAACTAGGTGAAACTGACAATGCCATCATAAAGAGCATACTCTCAAGCCTTTGGCCAAATTTTCTTTTATTCCTACCTCAAATGGTCGTTGAGCAGGAAGCTGACAAACGTTTCAGTTAGATTTTCTACTGCCGCCACCTTTTTAGGAAAAAGTAATCATGGCCATTTTTAAAAACCCTTTAAAAAACTACAACTTCACTTAAAATATTCTTGGAGAAAGGTTCTAGTAAACTTTTAGAGCGAATATTAAATTTCGGTCCGTTCTGGTCACGTGACCGATGACGTCACAGCATTAAAAAATGACAAAAATGTATATTTCATAAAAATATATACCAAAATCCAAATTTTTGTTTCCTCGCGTTTAATGCAACGCGAGATAGCACTTGTACCCAGACTCCCACTTTTTGAAAATTGTATATAGCCCCCTTAATGTTTATATTTGTTCGGTACCCGGGCAGTCCGAAATGGCTCACACCATTGTGTTTCAAACCACGTTGACTGCTTATCCAAACAAAATAATTTCGTCACAGTGAGCAAAAACGCACTTGTGAGCAAAGTCACGTGACCAATGACGTCATCGCCCTTAGTCTTGTACAATAATTATTTAATGACTTATTTCTAGACAACATGGGGGTCTTGCTGCCCTCAAACTGACCAAGTTATTTGGGATTGACGTTTTTCCAGCTGCAAGGATTCTGGTAAGGTTCTCATTATAATTATCAGTAGTAGTAGTAGTAGTAGTAGTAGTAGTAGTAGTAGTAGTAGTAGTAGAAGTAGAAGTAGAAGTAGAAGTAGTAGTAGTAGTAGTATCATCATCATCATCATTTCATAATCATACAGCTCAGCTTAAGTTCTTATAACAGCTACCAAAAATTTTGTGGTGTCGGGCAGCAACAAGTTGCCAAGGAAGACCAAAATATTTCTTTTTCTTGTCCTTTACATTTCCAATACTTTTCTTAGAATCCTTGCTGATCCCAGCAATGCAGACTTCCGGATTAAGCTGATTGATGTGTCTACTCCTATCTCCTTTAAGTTACCATTCAATCGCAACGGCACTGTTCCTAAAGCCCCCAATACAATTGGCACGACATTGGTTTTCACTTCCCACATTCTTCTCAATTCTCTAGCCAGATTTTGATACTTTTCAACCTTTTCATTTTAAAATTTATAAGCAGTCGGTATAAACAGTCTGTAATTTGATTTTTTGTACTTGCCTAGTCACACTGCATATGTACAACTGGAATGAGCTTTTAGAAAGGCTTTCAAAAAGTCATTTGAAAAATTATCAACTACAAACTAATGATAGATCAAGTAAATGTATGCCGGCAATGTATCCACGACTTCTTTATAGTTTCCTTTGATTTTAAGTGTGACCCATTTTTCCAAGTGTCCCCCATTTTCCCAGATGTGACCGATTTTTTCAATTAAGACCCATAGTATGCACAAGCCTTATAGCATTTGTAAACAGTCCTAAAAAAATACGCACGCTTATTGGTTAAAATCATGTTTCTATAACTCGATGGAGACGCGGAACTAGCACGAGCTGTTGACGTAATGATGGCGCGAGCGAAACGAATCCATATTTTTATAATCAAAGTTAACAAGTTGTTTTCTTTTTTCTCGTCGCGGTGTTTTCTAAAAGAAATAGAAAACATCGTCTCCGTGTTTCTATCGAGTTAAAGAAACACTCGCGAAAGTCTGGGAGAACTCGAAAAAGCTGTGGAAACACTCGCCTACAGCTCGTGTTCCCACAGCATTTCCCGTTCTCCCAAACTTCCACTCGTGTTTCTGTACCTCGATAGAAACACGGTACAGTAAAACCCCGCTATAACGAAGTGCCACGGTACCAAAAAAAAAAATGATCGTTATAGCGAGGTCTTCGTTATAGCGAAGACCTCGTTATAACGAATTATCTGGTTAACAGCTAAAATATTCGTTATAGCGGGGTAATCAAGCTGCACCAAGCTGAACATTGGGATATACATCCTGCAAAACAGTCTACGGACTTGCGCTTGAACAGCTACATTTAAATAAAACAAAGCTTTGAAGGTCAAAGTTTCCCTATCTTGACCAATGGGAGTCGTGTTTGGTGTATCAACCGTTTGTATCATCATGCCGTTTTTACGGACTGCGAGCGACAAGACAAAATATTCGTTAAAGCGGGGTAATTTGTGCGTTGGGACCGTCAAAATCTATTCGTTTTAGCGGGGATTTTGTTATAGCGGGTTTCGCTATAGCGGGGTTTATTTCCACATATTTTACTGTAATTCTTTCGGGCTTTCATGTGTTGTTCGTTATAACGGGGTCTTCGTTATAGCGGGGTTCCACTGTACATGTTTTCTATTTCTTAATTTCTTTCATAATAGGTTCACTAGCACGTATGGTTCCTCAGATCCCTTCTAGTCTTCCCCACTGCCTTGTTAAATTAAAAGTTCAACTCCTAGCTTGAGAGCTCGGGACTGTTTCTCAGAGCATGCATATGTCATTGAGAGGAAAACGTGCCTTCTTAAATTCATTATTAGCTCCAGTGGGAAAGTAGTAATCATCTGTCAGCATTCACTGCAGTGAAAGATTCTCAGAGTTTTGACGAGAAACAACTTTTTTAATAGATGCCATGTGACCTTGAAGTAACCAATGAAAGTGCACGCTGTTGGGGATAAAATTTCAGCTATATAACAATGGTGGTGAATAAATATTTATTTTAGTAACTGCATGTACCCTTGTCCTATCATAGTTAATGAGTGGTTTATTGGAGATTTACTCTGCAATAACAGCTAGCAACTCCCTGTTTTATTGTCCATATCCACTTCGCAGTTGGGTCGATACCAGCTATATTTCCCTCTAGCCCATCACCGTGATGGTTTGGAAATTCCACTGCCGGTGGCCAATTGAAGTTATCAAAACCCCGTAAATTCCATCCGAGATGTAAGTGTTCGCTGCATTTCCAGCTTGAGTTGGTTACATGTCCATTGCTGAGGGAGCCGCGTATCCCTGAACGAAAATGAAAGCTCTCCACTGCTACTGCAATAATTTTTGGATTGCCAGGTAGGACGAAATCTGTGGCCGTCCTCCTTCTATCGTTGCTTTTTCCTAGGCTTATCCCTATTTGCAAACAGCTCCATAGTGTCCTTGCAAGTAAATGTTGCGGTGAAATCTAAAACAAAAATTAATTATTGCAAACACGTTTTGTTTTCATGAGCGAGGAAACAGAAACTAGGAAAACTCTCGAAAAGCCTGATAAATCATACCTGCATTGTCATTCTCCGCTTTTCTAACCTACCTCCAACTGTTAAGATAGAAAAGTAGGAAAAAAGAGAGGCTCAATAGGCCAGTTCCGTATTCTCGGTACGGGATTGGAAGGCTCACACGATGAAAGCTCATACGTGCGAATATTCTTAAAAAGTTTCGTATGTTCAGTATTGGATTGGAAGGCTCATGCAGAGATTATCATTAAAAAGAGATTAATTTTATTTGCATTTGAAAAGACTCCTCACATTAGCTTCTACCGAGAATACGAAAAGGCAGCCACAGCCAGCCAGCCACGTACAAACATTATATTTTAGCGGAGCCCCATACCCATATAGAAAAGAAAAGGAAACCTATGAATTGATTTTTCATAGTTATCATGGCTAGCGGTATTGCTGGTGGGCGCGTGCGAACGACGACACAGTCGTGTAAGAAGGCGGCCATACTCCAGCAAAAAGATTGACAGAGAAATACATGTTTTGATTTATAGCTTCCAACTTTGATATTGGCCGTGCATGTT
>JAHPZR010053599.1:5000-19815 GCA_019787425.1 Platygyra sinensis | reverse complement strand
TATTGTATTGAATGAATTTCTCAATTTTCTGAAAGGATATTATTTTGTGACTTAAAAGTTTTAATGATTATTCAAGTAACTAGCCAGCAGAAAGAAAACATCATTGTAGTATTATCTTTGCATACTAAAGTTTTGTTTTTTGAACAAGACGCATATCTGTGCGAACTTGGGCTTCTTTTCTGGCATTTCCAGTTGTGAACGTCAGAATTTTGACATGATGAAATCTCAGTTGTCTTTTTTTGACTGTTTTACAGCTAGCCGACGTTTTGGTCCAAAAATTCCAGAATTATTGCATGAGAGCTAAATTTTGAATGGGAACATCTTTTTCAAACTTTTCTTACAAGATTTAGACAAAAAATTACCTTGGCAGGCTAGAAAAGAGAACCAAACAAAAAACAGAACAGAAAGCATAACAAGCCGATAAATAATTATTCACCCCATGGTGTTCGGCAAGAAAACTATTAAAAATGAACCTAATGCTTCTGGATAATTTCAGCCTTAGAAGCCAGCAAATGTCCCAAATAACTCTCTGTATCCTTACAAATGTCCCTGTTGACTTCCATCTCTGAAAGATTTTGCCCCAATTTTGAGCAAATAAAAATTTCTCCCCAAGTGGCGCCATTACAGTACTCTTGCTTGCATACTAATGAGCTAACTTGACAATCATTGGCATGCGCAGAGATAATAAGAAGGCATGCATGTGTTTAGGGCCCAGACAGCGATTTGTGACCGAAGGAAGGAAAAAATAACAAAAGGCATTTTTAACCTTGGGCTCTCCCTTTGGGAAGCCCTAGTAATAATCAAATGAACTGTTGTGACACTGTCCAATATAAAAGAACATTGGTGGCCTGCCTAACCCCCCTTATTTTGGGTAAGAAAGCAAAGAAGCTGCCAATATAATGCGGTAATTTTGCCTCAAAATCATTTGTGGCTACCTGCCTCAAAGAAGCATATAGCCACCAAATGTTATTGTCTGTGTAAGTAAGTCCATCTGTAACCCTTTTCAATTCCCATTTGTGTAGACCTAACCTTCTGATAGTTTTCACAGCCAATCAGAGTATGTTGTGATAGTTTTCGTAGCCAATCAGAGTGCGTTTGTAAGTGCCTAATCGTTGGATAATGTTCATTGCCAATCAGAGCATCAATAGTTCGACAAGCTTCTTATTGATCCAAGCTTCTTTTCCATTTGTTTGTGCTTCAACACGGACTCTGAGACATCAACATTTTATAGTATTCCCAAGCTTGAAAATTTCCTCAACCACAAGGCAAAACTGATAATTTGAAATTGCTTGACATTTCTGTAGAACTTTAAAGATCTACAGTTTTTGGAAGGGCTGAAGGATGGAGTTTTTCCGTGGAAATTCTAGAATAATTTCAGACTGCCAGGCATGTAGTATTTTAAGAACACTTTCTGGCTGCCTCTAAGCTAGAAATTGTTTGGAGTTTGTTTACTGACCAGTCAATTGGTGATCCAAGTGAATTGTGCAGCCATATCTACCATGTTGTGATCTTCAACTCTTGTCAAGAGTTATAACTTCCCTGAAGAGCGAATAATCTCTTTCGAGAGAAACAAAACAAATCATGATAAACTCCCTGACAAAAACAAGTCTTATAACAAGGCATCAAATCCCATTGCACATACATGTAATTTGCATAAACTTTCAAGTTACTCTAATTAAAATTCAAACTACAAAACTATTGATCCTCTTAAAATTTTACTTTTGTGATGTACATAAGAGCAGCTGAAAACTAATGTCATACAAATTTTTGCTCGGAATGGGTTCTTGGTTTTGAATTGCCAAGCTTTTGCATGACGTGGCATTTACATGATGACCAAAAGAGCTTAAAAAAATGACTTATTACAGGGAATTTGTATTTAAAAAAGTGCAGCTGTTTTAATGTTTTTGAGTTCCTCAAGCAATACATTTAAGCTGTTGTAGCAAAACTCTGTGGACAGATGTCGGTTTCCGGCCGCCATGTTGATGCTTATCTGGATAGGCACTAGCATGGTGTCTCCATACAAATCTCTTTAAATTTGGTTAAAAGATTTCTCTGCCACATTTTTGCTTAAGAAAAATTGCTGTGACCTGAATCCTGAAGAGAAGTCTTGAAGAGAGTCTTCGCAATATTTACCTTCTTTTTTTTACTCTTGAACTATTGAATGATTTGATTTAGATTTTGAGATTTTTTTTTATTCAACCTTTTTGCAGTATTTATCTAAACAACATTATTTTAACATTATACAAAATAATAAGAATTATTATTTATACATTATTATTTATACATCATTATTTTTACAGCACACAATATAATAACTAAATTGAAAATATATGGAATAAAGGAAAGAAATACTGCTTATAAAGTGATTGACAATTACATACTTTTAATTAAGATTAAATCAAATTTAAATCAAATGAAATACCTCAAACATTTCCCATTTCTTTTTAAACTGGCGGATCTTATTTGTCTTAAAGGCTATGTATTTTTCTGTTTCATATTTGATTTCCAAAATTTTCTTGAAATGATAAAAGATGGGAATAATTCCTTTACACCTACGGGTCCACAGATACGTTTTTCCTAAAATTACTATATAGTTAATCAGATCCATTCCCTCTTTCAGAATGCCTATCATAATGTCACGTATCGAGAGGCACCCGCAACTTCCAACCCTATTTAATATACAAGAGGACACCATATTCCAAAAACACTTGGAAAAAGAGCATTCAAATAAAATATGATGAATGGTTTCTCGATTCTCTTTACAAAAGGTGCAGTTTGGATTTGATACGTACCCTGTTTTAAAAAGACGACCATTTGTGTAGAGGATGTAATTTAACACTTTGTATTGGAAAGAGCGTACATACGGTTCGCAAGCAACCCTCAAAGGTAAAAGATAAACTTCTGAAAGTTGGTCTTCTCTTAAATAAAATTCCTGACTGAGCTTATCCCATTTCCTAGGTTTTTCGTATATAAATTTTATCAAATGTTTATAGTAGTTTTTACATTTGTAATTTTCCAAATCAATGACGGTCTTGAAGTTTTGTATGTTAACACGTAATTTTGATGGAACAGACTTTCTCAGACCAGTCCAAACCAAAAAATTAGAATTTGTTAAGCCTTGCTCTTTCATTGCTCTAAATGACTCTGTATTTGACATGTGATAAAGTAGGTCCTTTGTGAAAATTACACCGTTATCAAAGTAATGTCTGTAGAAAACAGTTTTGCCCTCTATCAAAACTTTTTTATTATTCCATAAGATGTATTCGTGACCCCTAACAGGGTCAACAATTTCTCTTAATTCAGCCCACCAAGATAGAAGTTCATGGTAAAAGATTGGTAAGGTATTTGTTTGCTTCACGTCATAATTACATTCAAAGAGAAATAACCCTCCCTTGTTGCTCAAAAGATAATTAAGATAATGCTTCCAAAAGCCACAACACTCAACATCTACTATTCTTGTTAACCAACTTAATCTTAATGCCTATACAATAGTTTCATAGTCAATCATTTTAAGACCAGCATAGTCATAAGGCGCGTACTTTGAGCGTCGGATGACTTTATCTTTTCCATTCCACAGAAATTAAACACCAAAGCGTTGAACTCTTTTATAACCGTGGCTGGTGTACTTAAAAAAGAGCTAGGATAAATCATTTTGGGAAGAAGTATTGCTTTGATAATGCTTACTTTGCCATGGATTGACAGACCTCTTGACTTCCAAAGATTTATTAACTTTGCGATTTTCTTTAATCTTTGTTTGAAGTTTTCCTCAACAAGTATCTTTACATCATATGTAATGAAGATGCCCAAAAATTTGACACATGTTTTCCACTTGAATCCAAGAAGTTCGTGTTCACAATTTTGAAGAGATCCAATCCACATGGCTTCAGTTTTCATAACATTCAGTTTTAAGCCCGATACTTTCTCAAAATCGTCAAGTAGTTTAAGCAAGGCTTGAGCAGAGTTCAAATCCGCTAAAATGGCAGTTGTATCATTAGCAAACTGAAGTAATTTAGTTTCCGAATCACTTATTTTAATCCCTTTAATATTTTCATCATTTGGTACTGCAATAGCCAATATTGCAACACAAATGACAAAGAGATACGGAGAGAGGGGATCTCCCTGTCTTACCCCACGCTCAACATTAAAATAGTGGGAGCATAGTCCATTATTTATTATGCAGCTTTTAACATTTTTGTAAAAAGTATTAACCCATCTTATAAGGTCAGGTCCAAAATTAAATAGGTCCAGACACTTTTCAAGAAAATGCCATTCTAAGCTATCAAAAGCCTTTTCAAAATCAATAAATAACAAAAAGCCTGGCAAATTTTATGTCATTATGTCGAGAATTGAACGTATATTCTCCCCGATATTTCTTCCCGGAATATATCCAGTTTGATTATGATGTATTAATCTCGGCAGCAACCGTTTCATTCTTTCGGCAATGACTTTCGAAGCAATCTTTGCATCAACGTTTAAAACAGAAATCGGCCTCCAGTTTTTTAGGTCGCAGCGATCTAGATCCCTTTTTTCAATGAGAGTAATTACAGCCTGCTTTTGTGATGAACTCAATTCTCCTTTTTCAAATGATACATTAAAACATTCTACCAGACGGTTTCCAATAGAAGCCCAGAAAATTTTGTAAAATTCTACCGGTAATCCATCGTTACCTGGAACCTTATTTGGAGGGAAGGAGTTCAAAACTTCGGTACATTCCTCCAAACTAATCGCTCCCTCACCACTTTGTCTGAGCTCATGTGACAGAGTTGGCATTGGCAAGTCTTCAAATTTGAAATATTGTTCATTTTGTTGTCGGCTGTTCCGCTTAGATTTGTAAAGATTCTCATAAAAGGTCCGCATCCAAAATTTCAAAAGGATCAGTTGTAATCACCCCACTCATACGAAGTTTTCGAATATGCTTTTTTATTTGATTTCGTTTTTCCAAGTTGAAAAAATATTTAGAGTTCTTTTCACCATGCTCGTGTCAGCGTGCTCGTGACCTCACAATTATACCTTCAGCCTTTTCTTCATACAATTTTTCAATTCGCTCTCGTAGCACACTTAAAGTTGCTTGATTTTCCTGGGAAGGATTATTCTCAAAAATTAAATAATGAATTTATGGAGACCTCGGAAAAAATCCGAGTCCCAGATGGGATTTGAACCCACGACCCTCCGTGATCTAGTCGGATGCTCTAACCACTGAGCTACTGGAGACTCTATGGTGAGCAAGGGTCAATTTGTAGGTCTCGACTGGAACCGCATCACGCGGTTACACAGCCAAGTAATGACTGGCACACATGAACTCACTAACAGCATCGCGCTGTCACATTAAAGCATATCAAGATGAAATAATGCTTCCCGAAATTCCTTGTTTAACATCTGCTCTTCCAATTTCTTTTCCTTACATTTATTTATTGAATATTTTCTGGAATATTTCTTAATGTTATATTTCACCCAGTCCCACACTGATCGCGGGTCTTCAAGATCTTTCTCACCTTCCTGTACCCATTTAGGTATTAGAGAATTTTCTATTCAACGTAAGTCTCGTCACTCAGTAAGGAACAATTAAGTTTCCAAATCCCAGGACCCTTAGCTTTTGCATCAACGCCTTGAAATTCTATTACGATTGCGGAATGGTCTGTTTTGATACAGGGTATTATATCGACCGAACAAACATTATCTGCAGGAGAGAGTTTGAAATTAGCCAGTAATCTAATCTAGAAAAAACTTGGGGTTCCGATTGACTCCATGTATAACTACGTGTCGTAGGGTTTTTAATGCGCCAAATGTCATGTAAATCCAGTTCTGATTGTAACTCTTCTATTGTGTTAATTACAGATTGCCTTGGGAAAAGGTTACCACCTCTTTTGTCCACTGTGGGGTTTAATGGACAATTAAAATCTCCACCCATAATAATATTTTCAATAGTATCAAAATCATTTTTCACAATAGTCTGTAATAAAGAGAGATAGAAGGCAATTAATTGATAGAAGAGTTTGTTCTCCATTGAGTAGCACTTTCAATATGGGAAATCTGCCATATGCGTCAGCTACTTTTTGTTCAACGATACAATCGAAATTATTTCGAATCAAAATCGCAACCCCACGGACGTTGTTGGCCCCGTGGGAGCAGAAGAATGGAGCGCCCCATTCCCTTTTCCATTGGGCTTCATTTTTCTCGGTCGAATGAGTTTCCTGTAGAAAGATAATATCTGCTTTTTGTTTTCTGCACCAGGTGAAAATTGTTTTTCGTTTTCGAAAGTTGCTGATACCTCTGATGTTAAGTGAAATAAGATTCCCGTAATCATTTGACTAAATAAAAGCAAAAAAGGATAATACTAATAAAAAAGTTATACTCTGAAGAGGGAATGGATATCAACAAATAGCAAGTCGCTAAAGTGAAAATTGTAGATCTAATGTTATTACGCGATTTGAGGTGTTTGAAGTAAAGAAATAATATGGTTCGTATAGTACATTAAAAAATAAAGCGAAGAAAGAGAACATGAATAACACCAAGCACACACTTTGAAAATTCGCGGATGTGCAGCAATGCACAAGCGTCACTAGCGTTTTGGCCTCAATCATTGCGCGGTGTTTATACGCTGATCTTAGCTTCGCTCCGAAGTGAGTGTAACCAAAACAAATAGTATATTATTTTACAATAGCTGCTTCATACTAGTTTATTCTATTTTTATCTAATTATTGTACCGGAACAGCCTTACCGTCGATTAGCAGTTTGCCTTTTGTAAAACGTACTTTCTTGCCTTCTTCGAAAGCTCTTTTCATCATTGGTAGAGCTTTCTTTCGGAGTTCGAAATCACCGGGTGTGAAGTCCTCGACTAACCTTACTCCATTAAGCAAGTTTTTCTTCTGTGGGTTCTTCGCGGCTCGAAGTAGGTTCCTCTTGAATGGTCTACCGTACAATTTCGCAATAATATGCCTGGGTTTGCCCTCCTGTCTTCTTCCTGTGCGATAAGCATTTTCTAATTCTCCATGAGCTTCTTCGAAGCCAAGAAAGTGTGAAGTGGTCTGAAACAATAGCCATGCAGTCTTCACCTTCTTCTTCTTCAACACCTATCAGGCGAATATTGAAGTCGCGGGAGTATCTTTCTAAGTGTTCCAGTTTATTCTTAAGTTCTTTGTTACTTTCCTGAAGTTTGTTAAAGGTGTCTTCCATTTTGCTGTCAATCGCTTCAACCGTAGACTTCGTAGAGGTTAAAGAAACTTTAATTCGGTCGACCTCTTCGTCAAGTACTTGGGCTTTGTTATTCAGGTTATCTATATCGTCAATTTTCGACATTACACTTTCTATCTTGGCTAACCTGGCGTTCGTGTCTTGCTGGAAGTCAGTTAGATCTGCACTTAGTTTCCTTATTTGACCGGTGAGGTCGTTCCGCATGGACTTTAACTCTTGCAGAACTTCAGCAGTCATGGCGTCGTCGTGTGTCAGCGTCACCTTTCTACTTTCCTTCGGCGGTTCGTGTTCACGTTGTTTATGGCTGCCTAAAATTGCCAGTTGCTTTCCGTAACGTAAACGTTTACTTGACATGAAGCATTATTCGAAGCAATTTCATTTTAAATAAGAAAAATTTTGAATTTCAGTCGGAGCTCAGCAAGACACGACTTCACTCCATCGTGACCACGTGCTTCCCCTTTTATTTTGAGATGACATGCATTTAATACTGCAGCAAAAAGATAAGAAAAGAAAAAAAAGAATAGGCAAACAAAAAAAAAAAATGAAAAGCCTAGTAAGCACATACATGTAAGTCACTTTTGAAATCCATCTAGAGCCATGCAGGTCACAGTTTTCATGCAACATACGTTTAATTAGGAAAGAATTGTTGGCCAAATTAGCTTAACTTAGCTATTAAACAGTTAAAAAGGAGTCCCTTCTTATTGCTAATGTGAAAACAAAAAAAAAGTAAAAGGGGTTTGTCAAACACATCTCTATACACCACCACCCACCCACATAAGGAACTCTTCTGTGTAGATGTTGAGGGAAAACAACTTGTTTTCACTCTAAGAAGAATTGGTTATTACTCTAACGTGTGGATGCAAGAGGAAAAAGCTCAGTTGTACTCTGAGAGGCATTTCCTTGGGTTCTTCATTAGAACATTGTTTTCTTTTATTATGACAAAACTCAAAAATGATATAAATTTGTGTGTAAAATGCTTTACAGTGACCTTGTAACTGAGTAGTTTTATGGATGATATTCTGACAAAATACCAAATAAATCCCGCATGTTTTACGGTCATGAACACTGGCCCTGCAAAATTGCTTGGGTTAGAGCCCTGTTTCTTCTCATATAATATGTCAAACAGACTCTCTCATTCAGAAACAAACAACAATGACTAAAATATTCCTGTTAGGGAAATGACTTTCCTAAATCTGTGGCTTCTAATCTTGGAACATGTTTCAGACACAGTGGCTCTGGCTCTGAACCTAGAACATGTAATCCCAATTTCAACAACTAGACTGAGTTTTGGGATTTTAAATTCTAATGTGGTATTTGGGACTGGCAATAGTTTGCTAACATAATGATATAATTTTTAAAGCAGATTGGAGCTCCACTGGGGGCTGATCCAGCAATCCCCATTAATGGTCCAGACCAAAAAGGACATCACTCTACATATCTCAGGCAGGAAGTAAGTGATATGTGAACAGTTTCATTGGAGTGCCTTGAAACCAGAACCAGAGTATTAACATATTATAAAGAACACAGCAAGGAAAAGAAAGGATGCAAAACCAAAATTATCCAAGTTATTTTGAAAGTCCATTTGCATCATGTATGAATCGCAACCTGGTTTACTTGGTCAGATAGAGAAATATTTCTATTTATAATTTGAATTAAAATATTTGTTTTATTTTTCGATAATGATAATTTATTCCGAAGCTTTGTAAAAAATCTTTCAATTTCATTTGGAGGTTTGGTGCTTTCAGCCTAGAGCAGCAGCCTGAAAACAATCCCTGTAAGTTGACAAGAAACAGGCCCTTTCATAGACTTTCTGAAAAGTCCTTCGTCTTGTTTATTTAGTACCGTCGCTCGCTCGGCCGCTTAGCGGGCTTACATATTCCACTCTGAAATTTATGAGGTCGACTTGTGGCAAGTCTAGCCCTTTCATAGAAAGTGTCAGTTTCCCACAATATTATGATGTCCAGGGCTCAAAGTTTATTTTTCTCTTTGGGTCAGCGCTTGTGCGACTAGGTGTAAATTTTTAGGTGCACTGCCGAAATTTAAGGCGCACAGCTTCAAATACTTGGAGCACATACTCCAAAAGAATACTTACGCTTCAAAATGAGGAACTCGGGCTTCGTGTTGCAATATGGGCCTATTCTAGTGGTGTTGACACAACGAAAACAAATAAAAGAATCAGGATATTTCACACAAGAGTTGAGCTTAGATATTAACTATTGAAGTCGCTTCCTTGAGTATTGTCACCATCCAATTCCTTGTTGCTTGCCTCACCTTTGAAATTCTGTTCACGAAGGTTCTTGATTTGTTCAATATGTGGGTATTCATGAAAACTAGCACGAACTTTGCTCATTTGGCTAGCTTTCAAGCCATAGAATTCGTGGAGCGGCTCGTTCCGAAAGCGCTGGACATTTTTGCATGTCAGACAAGTGAAGACAAAGCTTTCTTTACAAAAGGCAGCTTTTTCTGTACGTGAAAAACAAGGACACGAGTTAATCTCATCTCCAGTCTCCACTCCTCACTTTCCGCTAGGAGCACCTAGCACTATGACCGCCATAACAACATGGGAAAAATCGGAGAATCCTCTGGGAAATTAGGCTTAAAGGTGACGAATAGAACACACACCGATGAAGGAAAAATGCTGCAACTTTATTATTTAGTGCCTGGTTGTGTAATATCTATGTTTAAATTTACATATCAATCGGAGTATGTTAGTATGGTCAGGTGAGTAAGCACTAGAGAAGTTGCGCAGTACTTTGGCTTTTAAGGTGCGGTGGTGCGACCACACATGATTTTTTAGGCGCACAGGCAAAAATCTAGTCACAGATGCGACTAGTTGGTCGTTAACTTTGGGCCCTGATGTTAATTAATGAAGTTAATCCCTTGCCATATTTTTAATAGCCTGGTCAAACCACACCTGGAGGCATTAGATGATATGATTGATGAGGAGGAAGGGTAGTTAGAGGAAGATGATGATGATGAAGAAGAAGGACAAAAGAATCAAGATGAACAAGACAATTATGACCTCTACAGAAAGTTAATAGAGGATGAGCTTAGTGACAGTGATGCAGAATAATCAGTATTTATTTTGAAGATTTTTTAAAGTGCCGCTATGATGAGAAAATTCACTTCTCTTTTTCTTTCAGATTTTTAAAGGCTGTTTGTTTTATACCTCACTGGTAAAATCTTATGCTTAGAATTTTTATCCAAAGGCTGTGTTATTTGAGTGCAAGTACACTGATGTATAAGGATTTCACAGTCCGCCATTGTTCACGTTCAGATTTGACCAATTGGACTTCAGAGGGTTGGACCAAGGATAAGATGACATCAAAGACTCGCTAGCTTAAAATTTGTACATGCAAAGCACAAGTTTGAAAGTCTGAATGTTCGAGACTCCCATGCTGCATATTAATTTAGAGGCGTGGACACACATTGCATTTTTAAACTAGTGAGTCTTTGACAACATCTTATCCTCAATCCAGCTCAAGATTTTAAATTTCAGTCAAAATAAACAGGTGTCTTTTTTACATGAAGGCTTAAAACTTCAGAAAAAGTGGCAATGATTTTTGGTCGCAGTAGCACTTGATAATTAAGTAGTTAGAAGGTGAGTCTAATATTTTTTTATTGTTCTACATTTTCAACAGCTTATTCAAATAAGCCCAAGCTCAAAGGCTGAACAAATCACTTTGTTGTCTGTAAATAGTTTTGATGGATCTAGATTTGAGTGACAAAAGAGTGTGACTAGATTTCACCTTTGTTATGAGAACCCAGACTCAGTCCTGTACCTGTGGCCACCTTCCTTAGTTTTGAGAAAGCCTGTACACTGTAGCTTTCCAAACAGAGTTTGTTATTGACTCAGTAAACAAAAGATAAATTAATTAAACAATGCCCCCAGTGCATGAAACAATAGGAGCTATAGGATAAGAGAACATATCAAAAAACAGGTCTGGAAGAGGTACAGGACTACTCTTAGTTCTCTGGTGAAATAAGCTAATGAAAATGCATGAACTAGGTACAGTGAAAATATTAAGCACCATTTAACCTATCAGTCCATCAACAGCTCTGTGTCTAACATTTCTTGTCATTGTGATATGGTATGGGATAACTTTTTTAAAGGTCTGTCAACGAGATTACAAAAATTGCTGGTAGGGCTGTTTTAAGGGCTGCCTATGATGTATAGCTCAAATGACGTCTTGGAGGAACTCGGATGGTCTGACTTGAGAACCCTAAGAAGAAAGCATGAAGTCACCCAAATGCTTAAAATTTCTACTGGTGAAGCCCCATTCGATTTAACTGATAAATTTTCCAAAGCAAGGCAAGAAATCCGTACAATGTTAGGAACAGTGGACTAAATAGTAGTCTACTGTTACCGAACACTGACATCATGAAAGAAGTTTTGCGTACGCTGGTCCTAAATTATGTAAGTTTCCTTGCCTACAGGTGTACATGTAACTCTGCACAGTCAGCTAACTCTCTTTAAAAGAAGACTGGAAGATCGTGACTTTGATGTTCTACCATCTTATTAATAGCATTGTGATTTGTCCCATTTTAAATAGCTGAAATAGTGGTATTGGTAATTAACTTGTGCGTAAAATAGTGTACAAATTCCAGTTTAGCCATAAATAAATAAAATAAAAAGATTTGTGATCTCTTTTGTCATAACTGAATTATGTTATTAAACTGGTATGAGATCCGTGTTGGTAAAACATTGGTCAAATTCTTCACTTTGCAGTATATATTTTGGCAAGATCCTGTCACAAAATTTTCATTATTTACATTTTCGTTATTGTTTTTGTCTTTTTTGCATGTAGTTATTTAATCGTTTCTTTTCATCATCTTAAATTCGTTAGGAGTACTGTGAATTATTTCTAGTCTTTTCGTCGTATCTTTATCAAACAAAAAAAAAATGTCACTAGTATATTAGTACTTATTGTCCTGGGAATTTGTGTGTAGTATTGTAAATTTCAATTTAGCCTAACTAACTATTATGATTCCCATCACTGTGTCTTTCATATCTTGTTGTGTAATTAGTATTTATTGTACATTTCGTAGTTAGCGTGTTCTAGAATCTTCTGTGTAATTAGTATTTATTGTACATTTCGTTGTTAGCGTTTTCTAGAATCTTCTTTGTAATTATAATATTGTAGGAGTATTTAAATACTAGTCAGGTTGTTTGTTTGGTTGTTGGTTATTCTTGAAAGAAGGAGAAGGACTCAGGAGTTTTCAATTGTAAAGTCGTAAGAGAAGTTTTCTTTTCGAGTCACTGTCAAGAGCCATTGGCAGGAGCCAGCCGTGTTGTCCATGACAGAACCCTTTTGTCAGCGGCGGCGAGTTGTTAAAAGAAGCTCAAGGCGAAAAGAAGTTTAAAGTGCACGAAGGTGGCAAACAAGAGCGAAAATAAGAAGAAAAAGAAGGCGCCAGAGAAGAGAATTGAAGGAGAAGTTTGTGCGAACGGTGGTTGGTGTGGTAGGTTTGTCATAGCAGTTTGTTTGTACTTGGAGGAGTCGTCAAAGGTCAAGGAAAGAACTGAACTGTGTTAAGTAATCTAGTTTTAAATAATTAAGTACCTTTAGAAGAAGTAGTTTTTACGTTCGTAATTCTGTGTTTAATCTTCTATGTATTTTAAATTTATTAAATTTGTAGTAATACTTAGTCTTTTGGTGTGTTGCGGGTTTGCGGGAAGGGTTTTGCACAGTCGTTTTTTTAATCTTGTCGTGCAAGGGAAAGATCCACGTCACAGATCCATAGATTTGTTAAAGGGCCAAAGAGTTTGTTTAAATTTGGTGAAATAAGATGAAATGTGTGCTATTGCACTCATGAAGAGAAATTGAATTTACAAGGTTTTACTCAAAGTGATTGCTATGGCAACCAGCCACAGCCTTTTGAGGTGGTGTCATAGTGTTGACTCCAACACGTCCTGCTCTTTTACAAAACAAGATTTGACTGTCAACTAAGCATATGATGCAAGTTTCTGTTTTGTTCTGTGCAACGAACCTAAGTTTGGCAATTAACGCTTGTTTTCAGTGCTTTTTACTTGCTGTTTTAGGAAACAACCTCATTTTCTACGACACCCATTGGACAAATTATCCCCTGTCATGTGACCGAAGTTAAAATGTTACTATTTTGGTTTATTGCATCACGACCCTATTGGTCTTGCGAAGTGTATATGAAATAATCCATATTTGTACTGCGGTTGTAGATGAAAGTGAAGAGTGATAATCGCAGTAAATTTTTCAATTTAAGCAATTCAAAAGAAGACGCCTGAAAAAATGAGGGCTTCCCTGATTTTTTCAGGTTTCTTCTTTCCAATTGCTTAAACTGAAAACTTTACTGCTACGATCATTCTTCACTTTCACCTTTTGGTCTTTGATTAGCCCAAGTTTCAGGAATTCTATTAAATACCTTGTAAAGTAGAAATATTGGCGTGAAGTCAGTCGGTAAAAAACAAAACATTCTTACAAGAAGGTTTAAGCATTTAACAAGCCAAAAATAGTGGAGGGGATTCAAATTGGATTTCGGGGGACGTGGTGTGACGGTTCTATTTTGTAAAAAGTTACGCAATTTTAGCGAATATTCCTTTCCATAAGGTAAATGAATGAGCCTGTGATGGCAATTCGAACTGGCAAAACCTTTCCAACTAATTATACCATTCGAGTTGTGCATATCGTCAAAGCTTTTCTACAAAGTTTCGTTGATATATATTAAAACTAATCAGGAGCCATAATCGGGGACGGAGACCGTAAGTCTTGGGATGCGCGTGGACCCATGATATGGGACAATTTTTCTATTTTTAGAACAAATTGCGCCATCCTGACGTCATATATCCGCGCTGATCCACGCACGTGTCTTGGCCTCTCGCGTGGATGTTGTCACGTTGTGTGATGAAATCGTGAGAGTTGCGAGATCCTCTTGCCGATTTTTCACAGCAATGGCAGGGAATAAGGCAGAGAAGAAGCAGGGCTCTTCTATGTACTTTTATGCTCTGATTTAATGGAAAAGGTGTGTTTTTCAAGGTGGAGAATTTCTTTAATTTCGCGCTGTGAATGAATAAAATCCGCTCGCCGGCTAGTTGTACGCGTAAACTTTTGTGTTTGTTCTATAGAGTTCTGTAAGAACACTGTTTACTCCGGTATCGAGCTGTTAATTTGTGAGTTTGCCAAACAATGCTTAATCATAACCAAAACCTGTTTTTGATAGTTTCTTGTTGTTTCTGCTCGTTTGGCTGATTTGCAAAAGTTTTTGTCTGACGCGTACGAGTAGTTCATTTGCATAGTGCAGCGTGTGCACTTTCAAGTCCGAGTCGGTGTTTTCAGATTGTCAAGCAAAATCGTGAAAAAGATTTGTTTCGTCGTCTTTTGTGCTGAGGTACTACAACAATTTTCACTAACGTTCGCCAAAAGGCCACTTACATCATGTGTGTTTCTTTCACATAGTGAAACTTTACGCTGCGAAAATAAAATAGACAAGGAGTTTTAACACAATCGAAATCTTTATTCGAGTTTTGATTACAAGCGTCATCGTAACTTTTCTGATTACCCTATTTCCTCGAATAAACGCCGCACCTGAGAGCCAAAATATTAATAAACGCCGCCCTCGAATAAACGCCGCACCCCTGGGTGCGGCGTTT